>BQNB010038545.1:16656-48671 GCA_026074375.1 Tanacetum coccineum | reverse complement strand
TGACGGATGAGCTATTGAAGCAAATTGGTTAACATGTTGGTACTATAACTGAGAGGTCGTGGGTTCGAGTGTGGGCAACACCCTTTTTGCTATTTTTTATTTTTTTTTACTTTTTTTGAAAAACTAAATACTAGGAATTAAAAAGGAGACTAAAATAAGCTACTTTAACAAACGGGACATAAGCTAAAACTAACTAATAAGCTCAATAACAGCTTATCAATAAGCTGTCACGTGAAGTGGGTGTTTGGGCTTATTCTCACTTAAAAGCTTGTAACAAGCTCATTTTAAGCTCAAATCTAAAAAGGAAAAGTGATCTAGAAAGCTTATGAGATGCTTAATCTATAAATGAAAAGAAATAAAAGCTGGAAACACCTTAAAGCAACTTAAAATGATAATGAAAATGCTAAACTTAGTAAGAACACTTTAAAGGCACAAAATCCAATTAAGCTAAAAAGCTCAATAAGCCAATTTGGTCTTTAAGCTTTTGCTAGCTTATCAAACAACTAATAAGCAACCAATTTCAACCTTAAAATCTAGACCTATAAGCTAAAAACAAGAATTTAAAAGCTAATTTTAAAACTGCTACTGTTTTTGGTGTTTTATGAATTTTGTGACTTTGACAGCTAAATTAAACTAGGAAAATAAGCTAGAAAATGCAATTTAAGAGTTAATCTATATTAAGCTATACCTAGACTTAATCCTACTTGAATTTAAGAACCTAAATCCTACTTTTACTTAACTAAGAATTAAGCTAAAAGTGACAGTACTAACTATTAGTTAGTACTGATGCACTTTTGCACAAGTGCAACTCAAAAGTGCAGGTTTCCTAAGGGAAATCCTGCACTTAGACACTCTCAATTAGAGTGAATGAACAAAATGCAAGCAAGATCTAAGCCTTGGAGGGCTTAGATCAAAATTTGCACAAGTTAAACTCAAAGAAAATTCCCCTGGTGCTGGCACACTTAATATAAGCTCAAATTCTCTAAATTTCCCAATCTAACTTATAAAAACTCATTTCCTATTGTTTTAAACTAAATTCAAAGCTGTCTAAAAAGGTTTGCACAAAAACTTTTGACTTTAGAAGGTCAAATAAGCTTATGCCAAACACCCCTTTACCACTTGACAGAATTGGTTTTAAACTTAAATTGCAAAACTAATTAATAAGCACTAACTACCAGATTATATTTAGCTTATAACAACCCTAACTAACATGAATTAACAACTGATTAGACATTAATCTAAGGTTTAAACTTATTTTCTACTATTTTTGGTTTTTTAAGGTTTTTAAGACACTTATATTAAAGACTAAGATCTAAACTAATTTAATCAAAAACAGATAAGCAACTATGATTATTAAGCTAATTAAGACACAAATAAACACTAATAAGCAACTTTAATAAGCAAATAAGCAATAAGCAAGTATGTAAGTGAAAATTAAGCTAGAATGGAAAATGAACAAGAAATTTAAAGGTAAGACTTACTTTATCCTCTAGCTAAACAAGAGGTCCAATAATGGCAGCTACAAGCTCCCTAGCTTATTAATAAGCTAGGGTAATAGTCCTTGGGGATCCTTCCCTTTTAGATCCCCCTTCCATAAGCTCAAATGTAAGTTAACTGTTTTAAGGTTTAGAAAGGATTAATTCTGAATTGATTAAGCTCTATTTCAGCTTATAGACTGAAAGAGCTTATAAAGAGCTTATTGAGAGAATTTAGCTAATTAAGAAAGCTTATGAAAGAAAAACATTTGGAGAGATTAAAAACCACTGAATTTCATTAATAAAAACTTGCTTACAATACTTTTAAAAGGAAAATTACAATATTAAAACAACATTAAGCTAGGAATTTAAAATTTAAACTATAACTAAATTAAAAAAAACTATTCCTAGGCTACGTGTGTGAGTGTGAAGAGTGAGGTCCTATTTATAGGTGCTGAAAGAAGCTTCTAGGATGCCTTGCCTTGCTCTTCAATCCTTCAATCTTCACCATTCTTTGTCATAATCATTGGATCAAAGATTTTAGCCGTTGGATCAATAACACACTCACACGGATTGCCAAGCAGTCATTCTTTGATGTGACATCTTGTGCTAGTTGTGTGAGTGTGTTTAGTGCAAAACCCACTCCCCTTGTGCTTTCACCATTGCTGACGTGGTCTACTTATGAGAGTGAGCTAGTAAATTCCCTTGATTAGACTGATTTGTCCTTGTGATCTTGTTAATGAGCTCTTGAATAGACTTTCTTGCCCCTTAATTTCAAAAACCCCTTTGATTTGAGTGAATGGTAACTTTGGGACGACAGGTGAATAGTATCTCATTTTGGTGCCCAAAGTTTTAACTGAATCGGGTTAAATTCAGTTGGAGTTTGGGGAAATTGCAAATTTAGCCCCTCTCTATCTTTATTTCCTTTTTAAGTTATAAACAACTTTCGGAATTTGCAGAACTAGCCCTTGTGGTTTATGAAAAAGAGAAATGGGCTTGACTAAGTGGGCTTAAGGATCCGGGTGAGGGGTTTTTGGGCCCATTAAGGTTTTTAAGGCCCAATAAGAGGTGAGGGGCTATTTTTGGAATTTAGTGAAACTTGGAGGGTGAAAATGGAATATTGTGGGTTTTGTTGACTTTTGTTGACCATGATTTGACCATCTTGACTGAGGGTTTGACTTTTCCTGGCTTTGCTTCCGGCCTTTGTTCACTCTTCCGATCTCGTGTCCGTGCTTGCTTGTTTTTGATGGTTTTCATGTGATTTTTGATATGTCCGTACCTGCACACACAAAACACAAATACAAGCATATTTTTTCCATTTTTGGTCTGTTTTGGGTTTATTTGGGCTATTTTAAGCATAAATGGATATGTGTATTTTACACTTATCAATCAACCTATTTAATAAACCATTGAAAATGATTAACACGTTTTTACAATCTAGTCCAATGATTAAAACTCATTATATCATTAAATAATTTTTCATAAACCTTTGTAAGTTTGCTTACACGTAACAAGTAATTAATCACATTAGAGAATAGGACAAAACTTAATTACTTAATTAACTAGCACACAATCTTTCTTCTAGAAGCAATTTTCTATATTAGGAAACAATATTGGAAGATCAAAACATAATCTAGACATTTTAGATAATAGGACAAAATAATTAGTGAATAAGGACAAAACTAATTATTCTTGTCTACCATTTATGGTAATAAATCTTTCATAATCTAACCAAATAAAATATGTTTGGCCATTTATGGTAAACATTCTAGATACCTGTACTTAAACTAATATTTAAGTACAATTAGGAGATTTTAGAAAGATTTTTTTAACAAATTTGAATTTGGCCCGCGGATCCACGGATCCACCAAATACATATACAGATCTACCTAAATACACATACGGATCCACCTAAAAATCAGCAACGGCCAGATTTGGGTTTTCTATATATACCAACCATTTGCACATATTTTGGGTATCTCTTTTCACACCTTTTCTCTTGCATATTTTCACACATCTAGGCATCATTATAATCAAGTTTTTACAATGTAAAAACATAAGTAATCATGTCTTTAAAACCCTACTAACCCTTGATCATAATGCTTCTAACTTTCATTTGTTCCAAGCATGTTTCTACATGATCATCCATTTAAGCAAGCTTTGAGATCTTGTCATCCTCATCCACCACCACCACATATATGAAGATCTATCACAACAAGTAAAGAGACTTGTCATCTTCATCAACAACATCATGCTTAGTTATCTTGATATTTAGATTAGGCTTTTACATCCAATTGACACTTATGTCTTGGATCATCAGTATACACCTTTATGTATCATTTATTATACAACAAACTAGATGTTATTGTGTTTAGGGCATAAAACACAAGGTTTGTTATGTTGGGCCATAAAACATAATGGGTTTGGTTATACTCGAAGAAGGTCTCGGTATTTAGCTTTATACCAAAAAAAGTGTAAGCTACGTTAGGTTGGTTCTACCTCGAAGTAGGACTCGGTATTTATCTTAGTACCAAATAAAGTATAAGCAACGTTGTATGGTTTTATCCGCCTAAAAGGAGCTTGTTGATCTAGTGAAGTAACTCTTGAGTTGGGTACTCGGGGAGTGGAGTAGGATAGGAGCTTCGTAGCCGAACCACTATAAATCATCGTGTCCGGTTTGCGCTTTCATTTACTTATCGCTTTACATTTATATTTGTTTTTATCGCTTTATATTTATATATTTGCATTGTGTCTATGTTTGTGTATATATTGCGTTGTGGTGATATGATTTGTTTTATGCTCTTTAGTATATTTATTGTAGTAGAAGTGTAGAACTATTATGGACACCTTTCATATTACGTCATACTTGATTGGTTATTTGATACAAAAGTTTTAAGTTTTTAATGGAAACGTATTCACCTTCCTCTACGATTCCATAATTGGTATCAGAGTCACGTCGCTCTACTTTTCAAAACAGATGGTTTTTAAAAAAGAGTACGGTCCATGTATTAAATTTGCTATCAAGCGGCACATAATATGAAAAGTTATTTGTTTAGTACTTATACGTTTTGGTGGTAATATAATGTTTTATAATAGCTTGAAGGTCATCTTACAAATCCCAAACGAAGGGATTCCTGTGACTAATATCGGATACAAAATTTCTGCCCAAAATTCATCTCTCCACGGATTGACGAATCCACCAAAAATGAATCCGTCCATGAAGATCCATACGTGGTATTTTCATATTTTGGCCAACTTCAAAATTTCGTAGAAAATCAACCGTGCGTTGGATTTTGATGATTCAAAAACCAATTTTGAAGGATTTTGAACGTACTTTCAAATGGAATGAGTCTCAAGTATTAATTTAAATTTTAAATTAGGCAAATAAGCAAAATGCCACAGAGTGTCTAAAATTTTGATTTTGTTTTAAGCGCAAAAAGTTTATTTTGACTTTTTATTTCGAGTCGGATACTTCTAGTTGGTATCCCTTTGATTGTTATGATTAATACGTTTAAGTGACTTAGTGTCATTTGCATGTGTCTTTTGACCATCTATATTCAAGGTCGCAAAATCCAAATCATTCAAACTAGTAGAAAGTGTGAGATCAGATGAGTTGTTGTCATGTATAACATCATGATCGTCATCCACCACGATGACAACCCTATTCAAAACCTTTTTATGATTCACATCTTGGACGGCCTTCCAATGGAGTGGTCGTGTGGCCATATCTTCAAGGTAGAAGACTTGTTTGACTTGTGTTACGAGAATGTATTGTTGATCTTTAAGCGACTCACTAGATGCCAAGATTTGTGTTATGTTGTTTCTAATGACAAGACGTTTGACTTTACGTCCTTCGTTGCTAGTGTCGAACCACTAAACTCGAAATAACACAACTTTGAACAAAATATACAGAAACTCAAGAAATTCTTCAAGCTGACCATAATACATTTATTTGTCCTTCTCACTAGGTGAAGAAATGCCGCTGTTTTGAGTTGTGCGACGTTCATCGTGGTTGTGTACGACAAAACTCACACCGTTGACTACGTAATAGTTGACTGAGATTGGAGTCGATGATGGTCCACAAGCCAAAGCGAATAACTCGTCAGTTATACTTGGGTCTTTGTCTATGTAACGTTGACAGATCAATGAAAAAGATAGGATTATATAGAGATGAGTAATATATAGTCGTTATTTTTACAGCGAAATACATACAATAAGTTTAAGTTTACATGCGGCCCAAACCAGACAGGGAATTCTTATTTCATGTCTTTGTCAAGAAATTACTTAAAAATGTTCATGATATTAGAATAAGTCGTCAAAAAGATAACTTAGAAAAAAGAAGTTTCAAAATAAAAATGCGTTCCTCTTGAACTCGGCCAGGTACGTGTCGATTTCAGGACTTGTTAGGATCACGAAAAGTATCGGACACTTCTATTATATCGTTAGATAGCTCGTAAAGTAATATTTGGAAACTATATAGGCTAGCTTAGGAAAAAGCCCATGGAAAGCCCATTGACTGCCTATGATGTAAGTATAAATACCCTCTCCACACATAGAGAGAGTGTTGGTTGGTTGTTTCTTTTCTCATAATCTAATTTTGCATTCTCTCACTAGAAGCTTCCTCCTAACCTTTCTCTCTCTACATTTCTTCATAGTTCTTTGTGTGTTCATAGATTACTAGTATTCTACAATTGGTATCAAGAGCCAGAGGGTGATATTGTTTGTTTTTGTGTTCGTTCTTTACTCGTTTATACTCGTCTATTTGGTTCGAACCATACAAGAGGTTTTTTATACCTTTTTGTGGGTTTAAAATCCATAAAGTTTACTACTTTCTTCTTTCTTTGTCTTAGTATTATCTAGTTGTACAAGCAAAACCTTGGAAAATACATAAAAATCTTCATTTTGATAAGTTTTGGTTAGAAAAGTACTTTTGTGTCCAAAATCTTGATTTGAAAATTTTTACGTTAAAAAGTTTAAAGTTTGTATTTTTAAGGTTCTACTAGGCTTAGATAGATAAGTTATACAAGAAAAATCGAGTAAAAACGTCAAAAAGTGAGTCTTTTAGTGTTTTGGAAAAGTTAAAGTTTGTTTTTGCAGGAGGCGAATTAATCTTGGGTTTGAAGGCGAATTAGTTTTGTTCTTTTTAAGGCGAATTAATCTCCTCTGTCGAAGGCGAATTAATCTTCTTTTGAAGGCGAATTATTATTTCCTTGGAGGTGAATTAGTTCTGTTTTCTGAAAGCGAATTAATTTTCTCTGTTGAAGGCGAAATAATTTTTTCTTGGAAGGCAAATTAATCTTTCTTTGAAGGCGAATTAAGGTTCTTTCTCTGAAGGCGAATTAATCTCTCTTTAGAGGCGAATTAAGTTTTTAACTACTGAAGGCGAATTAATCCTTTATCTAAGGCGAATTACTCTCTCTTTCAGTCAAGGCGAATAAATCATTTCTTCAGAGGCGAATTAACCTTATTTGAATTATACGGTTTATTCTTTTGATTTATAAAATCTCGTGAAACGTTATTTTTCGGTTTAATCAAGAATTGTAAAATCCCGTGAATTTTCAAAACCTAAAACACTTAAAAACCAACTCACTTTAACACAATTACTTTTTATCACTGTCCGATCAACAAGTAATCTAAATACATCAAAGTAACAATGACTACTCTTGTTGAATTCATGATACTTTCTGGTGGTGACAATCGTCCACCAATGTTAGACAAAGACCTATATGATTCTTGGAAAAGTATAATGGAACAATACATGCAAAACAGAGAGCACATAAGAATGATACTTGAATCAGTTGAACATGGTCTACTCATTTGGCTTACGATTGAAGAAAATAGGGTGACCAAGACAAAGAAATATGCTGAATTGTCTGCTACAGAGAAAATTCAAGCTGATTATGATCTCAAGGAAACTAATATCATTCTTCAAGGACTACCATCTGATATCTATTCACTTGTTAATCATCACAGAGTTGCCAAGGATCTATGGGAAATAAATCAACTACTAATGTAAGGTACCTCATTGACAAAGCAGGAAAGGGAGTGTAAACTGTATGATGTGTTTGATAAGTTTACCCACATCAAGGAGGAATCATGATATCATCAAATAACGTCAAATTTTACCATCATTTATGCTATACATTTTCCTACTTTTATATAATTATTGTAAGATATAGGTACTTAATTGCTTAAAGTTTATGATTGTAGTAAATATGGAGTAACTTGTGAAGACAAAGCTAAAAGGCGCAATTCTAGAGCTAAAACAAAGACATTTGAAGAAAACTATTATCTTCTATCATACGCCGTATCCAACAAAGAAGATACGGCGTATCAGCGCCAACTCATCACAAGAATATGCGTAAAAGATCAATTCCCAATTCGGCGTATCACTCTTCATCCATACGTCGTATGCACAGTTGGTCATCAGTAAAAAATACGCAGTTAATATGATTGATGGCAATCAATCTTGATTGATTTGATCTTATCGCGAACTCTAAGGAAATTAACCCTATACGCCGTATGCACCTCGCTTCATACGGTGTATCCAGACAATTTTCAGACACTATAAATACAAGATTCAAAAACGAGTTTCAGTGTGCAAAAATGACATTCTCTATACCATACTCATTGAAGTCGAATTTTCCAAGATATTAGAAGCAGCCAAGGTCAAGCACCAACCACCATTCCATAGAAGACATCGTGTAATTCTTACTTTCTTAATCATTCAGTTTTCAATTGTTTGATCACGCTTGTAACATTACAATGATTGTGGGCTAATACCCTCGGGTATTAGCCATGTTAATGAAGATTATAATGTTTGGTTTGTTTTAATCCGGCTTGCTTAATTTATCATTGTTGTTTAATTATGTTTATCGCCTTATACTTGTTTATGTGCTTGTACATGCGACCTATCATTCAACTGGGTCTAGTGAGACTTAACTAGTAATCTAGATGCCGGGATAGCTCTCCATGTTGTGTTTTGTATGCCCGGACCAATAGGATCACAAATGACACCCTATCCTTACCCTTTGATTATGAGCTTAGTTAGACCGGCAGGTGACCCGATAATTGTTCAACCAGTATTGTTCTTAATTAATTGGTAATTGATTTGGGTGGTGGACTACCGGTGTATAAGACAACATCAAGCAATAAGTGGGTAAAGTCCCGATGGGCTAGGGTATTAACAGGATCACCACTGCTTTAATTCCCTATGATAGATTATAATTAGACTAATGGATGCTTTATGCGGATGCGTTAATCGTGACAGGATTGTTCGTATCTAGGTCTTAGGATGAAGAACCGCCTAAGTCTTAAGAATGATATGCCGCCTCAAAATAAGTAGCCATTGCACTAAACAAACAAATCAACATTTAATCGGATTTAACATGGTTAATACAGTTTTCTATTATTTGGCTTGTACCGCTTCTTTATCTTGTGATTATTTTCTTTAGTGTTTATTATGTTTAGAATTAACTTTTGTCATCACCAACCATGTTGCCAGCGCTCCTCTAATAGGCTGAAAAACCCCCCATTTACCACTAGTAAATATGTACAGCATAGGTTTAACAAGTAATTAGACTAATCTATATAGATTAAAACACTGATAGAATATTAGGTTACTTTCGCTCTTAGTGTTCGACACCTACTTACCGCGAATTATACATCTTGACGGTACATGCCGTTTAAAGTGTTTGTCTTTGGTTGTCAGCTAAATATTAATGTAAAACTTGATAATCACTAAATATACACCACACGATGACACATCAAGTTTTTGGCGCTGTTGCCGAGGAGTGAATAGTTTAATCTTTATTCTTATTAGTATTTCTAACCTTTAACTTGCTTAGTGTAAATTAATTAAATTAATTCTGATTGTGAATTGTGTAGTTTAATTGTGTGTTTAAATTTATCGTATTATTTAATTGTGTTTTAAATTGTATTATGTTCTGACTGATCACCTGATACGGCATATCTACTAGTTGGATACGGCGTATCTAAACTTCTACTCAGGACAGCGTATTGTTTTTGCAGTCTAAATGACGTATCTGTTCTTCCAAACATACGGCGTATTTTGTGAACACAATATGGCGTACTGCTATTCAACAGACCCATACGGCGTATCCTGGTCAATAGAATATGGCGTATTTGTTATCTGATACAGTACCAGTATTTCGTATCCGGTTTTCTGTTTGTTTTTATGTGTTCTCTCCCATGAGAGCACATCCTACTAATCATTTTACTCTTGTTCTTAGCTAGGAGAAGGATCACAATGGCAGGACCGGTCACGAACGACTACATTTCTGCTACTCGTAAAAGCTTCGTCTCAAACGAAAACGATGGAAAAATGATCAAAAAGAATTTCATTGAAATCGAAGGAACTTTTTTGGTGAAAATTCAATATAACGCTTTTAATGGGGCGGATGGAAAAAATGTGTTTGAACACATTAATAGATTATTTGGCTTGTACCGCTTCTTTGTCTTGTTATTATTTGCTTTTGTGTTTATTGTGTTTAGGATTAATCTTTGTCTCCACTAAACCTGTGCCAGACTCTCAGACTGAAAACCCCCCTGTTACCTCTTGTAAATATGTACAGCATAGGTTTAACAAGTAATTAGACGATTCGACATATTCTATTAAGACAATACGGCGTACTACTATTCAACATACCATACGGCGTATACTGATTAATAGATTATGGCGTATTGTCAACTAATACAGTACCAGTATTTCGTTTTTGGTTTTTTGTTTTGTTTTATGTGTTGACAACACCTGATCTAAATAAGACCCATACCGCACCGTGCCTTGCCAACTCAAATCTTGCTGAGCAAAAAACCAACAATGATATTAAAATAGAAATCAACAAGGAGATACTTATGATGCTACATGATAACGCCTATAATGGAGCTGAAGCAAATGACGCAGTTGACCATATTACTAGATTTCTCGAGATAATAGATCTAGTTAAAATTCCTAAAGTTGACCAAGAACAACTGTGCATTTTTGCATTCCCATACTCTCTCACTAGAAATGCGCGTAGGTGGTGGATGCACGAAGGAAATGACAAGATTACTTCATGGGTAGAGTTGGTTGACAAATTCTTTTACAAATACTACCCACTATCCCGTGCCAGTAAAATAAATGATGCTAATGTTAGGGAATGCCACCTAAGATTTATGAATTGGTTGAGCTCGAAATTTAAAAACCCTTGAAAGATGAGTAGTACAACTAAAAATGCACTTTGGAATTTTTGGGAAAAGGGATACGATAATGATACACTCATGAAGAGTCAAGTGATGACGAAAATAACAAATCGAACCACCAAGACGCTAATATGTTTTTTGATCCCTACCTAAATGATAACGATAAGGGTAACGAAAGCCACCATATGGAGCGTAACGACAACACTAGCGGACCAGAAAACTTCATCCCAAATGACGCACCGTACTCCGGCAATAAAGAGGAACCGAACGAAGGAATGTGCAGAGTAGACAAATTCGAGGTGATCAAATACTCAATTGGGGATAACGAAGAGTTTATGGGAATTCGCACGCTCGAACGCGGCTCTTGGGCTCAGACTGTTAACAGAATATCCAGTATCTACCTTGATATTTTCCGCAAAAAAGGACGAAGGGTGGACCGTACACCGCACCAAATAGGAGCCACGCGAAGGAAAAAAGGTCGAACTTAACGACCAGCTGAAACAAAAGTGCTTCCCGGGAGACAACCCGGTTGTTTATTTTTAAACTGTTTGTCGCATTTAATTGTTTGAAATTATAGAGTCTGTCTTCCCAGACATGACATACTGCGTATCGAACCCCTCAGGATACGGCGTATGCATGTCTGGACGTTATCAATATATTTAAATTCCAGTATTTAATCTCCAGCATTTAAATTATTTTCGCAGGATTACATACGGCGTATCTTAGGGTTTGGGATACGGCGTATTGTAACCTATACAGTTGTGTGTTTAATTGTTTGCCTGTATTGTAGGATAACAAAAGTACAGATTGCACAAACGTCTTCTAACTTTCATGCAGGACCTTGCTGAAAACGAATTCAACTTAATGGTATACTCTAAAATTGTCATGTGTTGAACTCTCATGGGTATTTTGAAGCCCTCATCAACACGCCTTTTGCTCAAACACTCAAAATGAAGAACCATTCAGAGCAAACAATCAGGGGAGTTTCCTCGTTCTAATTCTCTTAGCCTTATTATTTAATTGTTTTATCTATACAACGAGGATATTGTATAATTTAAGTGGAGGGATGGAGAATTAGAACGTACTTGTCCTTATTTTCACAAATAAAAGGCTAAACATGCTTAAAAATGGATCAAATTAAAAAAAAATTAGCATACTTTTTGTGAAAAATCACTAGTTACATTACCTAGCGCACTATAACCCTTAATGTCTATTTGTGAGAATTAAGCCTATCCGTTTCCAACTGCTTACTTAAATTCCACAAAATTATGAGTGTGCCGGTGATGTAGTGGACTTTAGAACTTGGCCTGGTATATCACTCGAGACCTCAATGATGAGTACTATGGATTTAGATGGAGTAACATGCTTAATTGGTAGATTTCTAGGATTAAACCAAAAAGGCTACATGTTGTAATATTAACTAACTATACTGGTTAGTTAACCCCCGTGTAACCCTTTGCTTACTCTCACTTTTATAGTAAGATACCCCTAGAATAACCTGCTAAGCCATTCTTTTCTTTTTCCACACCAATTAAAAATTGTTTCGCTTTACCTTTACACCTTAGCCTATCGTGTAGATTAAAGCCTATTTTAATCAATGTTTCTAGCTGCTTTTGTGTAAAGTTTTGTAGCTCCTGCATCAAAGTGAAATTTCTCTATCTTTGTAATGGTCAGGAAAATTGCACAATGCAATGGGGATGTTTGTAGCTCTTGTATTTTTGCTACTTTTGCGATTATGAATTATGTCCGAAGAAGTAAAGATCCAAGGAAAAATTTGCCGGACAAATGATGATAGTGAAGACGGTGAATTTACACCGAGATTTATGATATATTGTTGCAAAAAAAAGTTGAAAGAAAGATAGTCGGTTCATTAAGCTTATACCGATGAAATTATTTGAAAGGATCGATTATTCGTTGATATGTACAAAAATCAACGATGTAAAGTATTGTAAAAGTGGCCGATATCACCACTTATCTTGTAATTTGTAAAGTTTGGGAATGTAAGGGAAGTTGACCGTTATAGGAACGCCAACTTAGGTTGTCATTGTCATCTTATGATCGAGACGTTTGTTCATATGTTTGAGTCTTTGTGATGGAACGGTCGAGAAAGTTACTAACAACCGCACCATATTTGTTGGCTTTAATCTATTTGTTTTGTGATTTTTATTTAACAACCATTTACTTCCCTTTCCTGGTAACTAACCTTAGGATCTACTCGAATGAGGATGCGTACGAGCATGGATGTCTATTCCGTCGTTACGACCATGTATACATGTCTCAGCTGCCTTATTGGTTGACGACCTTCAGTGAAAGTTAGAAGCTCCATACCCTATATCATTCTTCATCCTAAAAAGAATGATTAAACCCAAGCCTATTAATAAATACCCAATTTACCTTTTGACTTGTTACTCCTTAGCTCTAGAGGTGGAGATGTGTATCCTTGCCAAGCCTATGATACAAAGCTAATCACGACTGGGCAAATGAGCGTAAAACTAAAATGTTACACCCTAGATTACTTGAGTGATCTGAGTGTTTTCATTCCCATATTTCGTGAGGAGCTTGGTTTTGTACAAGTGGTTAGAACGAAAAAAGTGCTTAATAGGAAAAATCCTTAACCTCGGTTGGGATACATTTTCAAAAACCTTTCTAAAGCCTACTTGAGGACAAGTAGGATTCAAGTGGGGGGATATTTGATATCATCAAATAACATCACATTTTACCATCAGTTATCCCATACATATTTCCCACTTTTATATAATTATTGCAAAATATTGGTACTTAATTGCTTAAAGTTTATGATTGCAGTAATTATAGAGTAACTTGTGAAGACAAATCTAAAAGGCACACATTTGGAGCTAAAACGAAGACATTTAAAGAAAAATGCTATCTGCTACCATACGCCATATCCAATAAAGAAGATACGGCCTATCAGCGCCAGCTCATCACAAGAATACGCGTAAAAGATCAATTCCCGATTCGGCGTATCACTCTTTATCCATACGCCGTATACACAACTAGTCATCAGTAAAAGATACACAATTAATATGATTGATGGTAATTAATCTTGATTGATTTGATCTTATCGCGGACTCCAAGGAAATTAACCCTATATGCCGTATGCACCTTGCTCCATACGGCGTATCCAGACAATTTTCAGACACTATAAATACGAGACTCAAAAACGAGTTTCAGTGTGCAAAAATGACATTCTCTATACCATACTCACTGAAGTCAAATTTTACAAGATATTAGAAGTAGCCAAGGTCAAGCACCAACCACCATTCCATATAAGACATCGTGTAATTCTTACTTTCTTAATCATTCAGTTTTCAATTGTTTGATCACGTTTGTAAAATTATAATGATTGTGGGCTAATACCCTCGGGTATTAGCCATGTTAATGAGGTTTATAATGTTTGGTTTGTTTTAATCCGACTTGCTTAATTTATCGTTGTTGTTTAATTATGTTTATCGCCTTATACTTGTTTATGTGCTTGTACATGCAACCTATCATTCAACTGGGTCTAGTGAGACTTAACCCGTAATCTAGATGCCGAGATAACTCTCCATGTTGTGTTTTGTATGCCCAGACCAATAGGATCATAAATGACACCATGTCTTTATCCTTTGATTATGAGCTTAGTTGGACCGGCAGGTGACCCGATAATTGTTCAACCAGTATTGTTCTTAATTAATTGGTAATTGATTTGGGTGGTGGACTACCAGTGTATAAAACAACATCAAGCAATAAGTGGGTAAAGTCCTGATGGGCTAGGGTATTAACAGGATCACCACTACTTTAATTCCCTATGATAGATTATAATTAGACTAATGGATGCTTTATGCGGATGCGTTAATCGTGACAGGATTGTTCGTATCTAGGTCTTAGGATGAAGAACCGCCTAAGTCTTAAGAATGATATGCCGCCTCGAGATAAGTAGCCATTGCACTAAACAAACAAATCAACATTTAATCGGATTTAACATGGTTAATACAGTTTTCTATTATTTGGCTTGTACCGCTTCTTTATCTTGTGATTATTTGCTTTAGTGTTTATTGTGTTTAGAATTAATCTTTGTCACCACCAAACCTGTGCCAGTCTCTCAGGCTAAAAACCCCCCATTTACCACTAGTAAATATGTATAGCATAGGTTTAACAAGTAATTAGACTAATCTAGATAGATTAAAATGCTGATAGAATATTAGGTTACTCTCGCTCTTAGTGTTTGACACCCTACTTACCGCGAAGCTACATCTTGACCGGGTACACTGCCCGTTAAAGTGTTGTCTTTAGGTTTGTCGGCTAAATATAAATGTAAAACTTGATAATCACTTATTATACACCACATGACGACACATCAGAGCACAAATTAGCTTGATAAAGATATCGATCCTTATTGACCTACAAAATTCCAAATGGGTTAGTTTGAAGTTTAATGCAAAAAGTAAGAATATCATTTTGCAACATGATATTTCAAACATTTATACCAACAAATACGAAAGAAACTTATTTCAAACAAGTAGACATATAGATAGACAAATATGCAATCAAAACACGTTCGCAAATAGACACAAAGATAGGAATACTCTTAAGCTAAGCAAAGAGGATGTTAAATGTTGCAACTAGCTTAGAAAAGGCTAATATTATGATTGAAAAATATTAGATGATTCTATGAATTTTAGAAGGACTTAAGAGCTAGATAAGTCATAACTAACTATTGGGCGACCTTAATACAAGTATTAATAACCTAATTAAAGTGTTGGACACAAAAGTTAACTAACCCAAATGGCAAAAGGCCTACTGTAGAACCGGCAGCGGCGGTTCCATTGGCTCAATGGAACCGGCTTTCCTACAGATGGAACTGGCCCCTACAGACAAGGTTCCTCAAATCTGAAAAATTCTAAAATGATTACAAATGATTTCTAAACCTATTTTTCGCTTGCAATAGTGATTAAATGGAGTTTCTTGATAATGCAAAAGGCTCATGGAAAAGATTTAACGCTTAGATCCTATAATTTTCTATTATACCAAACGCTCCTAATTCTAGAGGGGAATGAAAGACAAAAAGCATGAATTGCATAAAAACCAACCAAAAGCATAAACGATTTAGATTAAAAACAAGCATTTAAGAATTCAAACATAAATGATATGAGAAATACGAACATTCATACAAGAACATGTTTCAAGTAGTTCAACCAAACACAAGATTAATGACATAGATGATTTAGATAGAAAGGTATGTGCCAAAGGAAAAAATAGATACGAGATCTCTTATTGCATTTGAGTTTGTTTATTTCTGAAACATAAGTATCAACCTTGTTATATTGTTCATTTGCTTGTTTGTCAATTTTGGTTCTTAATTAAAACAATACGGTTTCAAAAGGAAGATCTTAGAATTCTACAATTATACCAAAAATGCTTTGACAAAGTGTATAAGAAGCAAATAAAACGTTGTCATATAAGGAACAAGATGAAAAGATCATGTAAATCATGTTCAAACATGTATAAATTAGACCATCATATGGATAGATTTGAAGAATGGCCAACAACGAGCAAGAACTACCAAACATAGACATATCCATATCAAAATCATCATGTATCAAAAATGAAAAATTACAAGATCATCATTAGACACATATAAGGAACAAAATTACTCAAATGCAAACATCAAGCAAACATGTTGTTAATCCTTAACAATTAGTATCACAGAAAACATGCATTAAACAAAACATTTCCTAAGGATTACGCATTTTTCAATTAATCAAATAGTTCTCAAACACCAAGATAACAACAAGACAAATAATCAAGCAAGAACATATAATCACCATATGTATGAGCAACGTGGTTTTTTAAATAAGACAGATAGTCTAATGGAGAAAGATCATAGTTTACAACTATTATTAAAAAAAACGTATTCATTAGTGATGTTTGGGAGAGGATAGCAAGTTGGTAAACTAAGTGGTTATAGAGGATTAACAAGATGAAATGAAAATGTCAAAATGTGTTGATAATTTTTCTAGGAAGTGTTTTTGAAATACCATTCTCTCAACAAGACCAAAAATATTTAAAACTTTTTGTGGAAATGCTAAGATCAAAAATTGACCTTTTGTTAGTTTTTGAAACTAACAAGTACATATATCAAATTACACTTTGATATTATGTTTTACCATGATTCTAGACACAATTATCTTTAAAATGTGGGTGGCACAACGTCTAACTCCATACGATTCATTATAAACAAAATTCCTAAAAATGACCCATTTTCTACAAAACTTGTAGTCCTGATTTTATATATGGCTAAAATGGCCGAAACTCGACTTCATAACATCAAAACTTCCAGAATTTGTTCATAAAATATATACTTAAATATCAAAGACACACTTGGTCAAAGTGAACCGCGGAACCGTTCTTTATGGGTTTTGCCAAACACTAGTTTTGACCCGTTTTAACCAAAACAATAACTTATTACTTTGACCCGCTTTGAAAAATACTTTTAAAACTACAACAAGACATCATTACACTTCAACTTTAACTGAGTATTTCGATGAAACATTCCAAGTTTCCAATCCCTTTAGCTTGTTAAGTGCATAATTTTTATGTTAAAATTTGTCAAAACACTTATCTAGCATACTCAGTTCTTATTCTCAAGGTTTTATTAAAATATTAATATTATGCGAGAAGTTAACATAACAAATGCAAGGAAGGAGAAATATGCCTAAATAAAGTGCATGAAGCCTAGCATAAGACGTAGTATGCATATTTATGAAATAGGAAAGCTAACACATAAATAACATGTTATCCCAAACACTAATGTTACACAAAAACAAGTTCAAAAACAAGATGTTAAAGAGTACATGAATACTAAATAAGAATGCCGAAAAGTAAATTATATATCGATATCATACACTATAAACAAATCATGACTAACATACTAGTTAACAAACATTCACGAGGAAAGCATTTTGGCAAAATATAGTTATCCACACAACCATTTAGAAACATATAAAATAATCCTTTAAGAAGCTAAGTCGACGAACTAGCGGATGAAAGACATGATAAGGTACACACATATATTCTACTAATAAACAAGTTCAAATACAATTTGAAATAGGCATACGATCAAGATATATAAGCAATGCAAATCAAGGCAACTAGTCATTTAGCATAGCATACGAAAAAATCTGTTTCTTCGCCTTGTGTTGAATATGACGATGTATACCAAGCTTGATTAGTGACCAAAATACTTTTATTTTTCAAAAAGGATTTATCAATGTTCAAAGGATACCAACCCAAAATTGCTCGACTCAAAAGTTTGAGTTTCTATGTTAATACGAAATTTGAAATTTTGGATACTTTGTAGTATTTTGAAAATCCGACTTACTTAGACTTGTAATCAGATCCTCTAACCTATTTTATTAGAAAGTAGACTCAATTTTCTTCGAAACGGTAGGTGGAACGACTCGTATGAATTTACGATTAAGTTTTTATGACCTTTTGAAGTTGATCAAAAATTTGAAAAACCTTTTGTAGAACCGGGTCCGCCGGTTCCTTTGCCAAATGGAACCGGATTTGTTAGCGAACAGAACCGCCGGTCTGATCGAATTTTTCAAAAACGCATATTTCGACCTGACAAAAAGGTATAACACTTAGTAGGCTTTAAGGTAGACTTATATAGCAAATTTTAGTCATTATTCAAGCTTATATAACAAAGATATTCAAGAATCAAGACTTATAAGAATGAAACATCGACATAATAACTTTCAAAATAAGCCCTCCCTCTTTCTGATTAATTTTGAAAACATGATCGTAACTCTGGTCTTAAAAACCATTTGTTTTGAAAACTAGAGCTACCTGCTCTGGTACCAATTATTGAAAACATAGAGGGGGGGTGAATACGTTTTCAATTAAAATCTTAAAATTTTTGCATCAAATACCCGAACAACCGTGACTTAATATGAAACGTACCAAATATAGTCTATTACTATATGAACAATTAAAAACATAGAATAAGCACGTAGTCACAACACAATCATAAACATCAAGTCACAACACAATCATAAGCATAAGATAAATAGAGAGCGATAAATAAAATAGAGAGCAAACCGAACACGATGATTTATAGTGGTTCGGTCACGGAGCTCCTCTCCGCCCTACTCCACTCCCCGAGTACCCAACTCGAGAGTTACTTCACTAGATCAACAAGCTCCCTTCTCGGCGGAGAAAACATTACACAAGGTCGCTTACACTTTATCCGGTACTAAGCTAAATACCGAGTCCTAACACCGGTAGAACCAACCCATCGTTGCTTACACTTTATCCGGTACAAAGCTAAATACCGAGTTCAAAATCTAGGTAGAACCAACCTATCCTCCCTTTTAACACAACAATAAAACCCATATTCTAACCCGCTAGAAATACCCTATATAACCTCTACATATTACAAGGTGTTTGATTGATGAATGCAATGAATAAATGATGATCTAAATAATCTTCCATTGATGGGAAGCCTTCAAATGGATGATGGTGATGATGAGATCTTTCAATCTTGTAGATCCAATCTTGTAGATCTAATCTTGTAGATCTACATATCTATGTTCTTTGTGTTGGATGAAAATGACAAGAACTCTTGCTTTGATGGATGTAGATGGCAAGATCTCGATGCTTGATTTGGTGAATCATTTTGGGTGTATGCTTACAACAAGAATGAGAGTTAGATGCATTAAGATCATGGGGTTTTATGGATGCATTCCTACAGATCTAGATGTGTGAAAAATAGTGGAAAAGGTGTGTTAAAATTCATAAAAACGGATTGAAAAGGCTCCTCTATTTATAGGAAAAAGTTGAACAGAACCGGCGACACTGTAGCAATGGAACCGACTTGTAAATCAAAGGGAACTGGCGACGCTCCAATGGAACCGGCTACTGTTCATCCGACCAAAAAAATCTTTTGTAATCTTTGTAGAAATCATTTTCTATTTTCTTTTTCTTTATTTGACCTTGTATATTTTACAAAAATAAAGTGTGCAAGTTAACTATTGTATACTTGCTAAAATGTTTATATATAAATACTTATAAATGCAAAATGTGAAATGAGGTTTGATCATAATGCAACATAACAAACATGTACGAACCTTTGTTGTAACATACGAGGAATCGAAACGTCGAGAGATGTTGATGTATCTTGAGACAAAATATGATTACGAGTAACTTGTGCAATTTACGTTATGTATTACAAGTTACATGTTAGTCATCAACAAAACAAACAAGACTGTGTAGATTAAATACCATAATATTTGCACTAACAGTTCCACATTTAATTAGCGATATGTTATTATATTTGAAATTATGTTTTCCTGTACGCTACTCATTTGTAGCGGTAATTGTTTACATTACCTAGCATCAGTGTATGGTAGTATATTTTTCCATGTATTTCATATAGTGTTTTTGCACATGTAATTTATGTATTGGTTGTTTGCCTTTGATAATTCATTAACGTGCGTATTTTTTGTTTTGTCGTGTAAAAAAATGTTGTGCATACAAATTCAAGTGTCTTTTCTTCCTAATACACTATCTGACCCAAGCATGTATATCTTTGACTCTATTATTAATAGATTCTTCTCTTTTGTTTTTAGGCTATCCAACATATATCAGGTTGGCGTGCTAATGGTCGAGTGAGGAGCGGGAAAGAAATCAATACGAAGGTTTTATGTGATGCTTAAGGTGCTTTATTTGGTGAACTAGCCAATTGGCCTTTTTCCCTTTGTCCAATTGTTGATATATGTGATTTGAACAAAACGGTGTTTGAGCAATTGCCTAGGTTTATCGGAAAAACGAAAATCCTGCTTCTCTTCCTTAATGGCAACAACCTAAATAGGTCACCTCTGGAATGCAAGTGAATAAGTCTGATTTTTCTAAGCTTTCTTCGATCTAATGTTTGACGGTTGTATCTATTATGACATCACATTTAAAAGAAATGGCGACATCGCTGAAAAAAATGTCGACTCATGGGTGTATTTAGGAGTATTTTGATTTGTTGCTAGACCAGTTTATGCAGTTTTCTTCGAGTGATTATCATCTATTTTTTTAGAACGGCTGGGTTAGAACACATATAGTTAGTGTAGTTAGTGGGAGCCTACTCCCATTCGTTTACAGGAGGAAACCACCATGGGGAGACTCGAACTTGAGACCTCTCGCACGGGAAAGAGCCCCTGACCAACTCTACTAGACAGACATTGGCAATTATCATATATTGGTATGCCTCATTGGTGTATATATGAGTATTTCCAACTGTTGCAAAACCGTGTTACGCAATATCTTTTGATCAGCTATCATCTATTAGGGCGACTTAGGCTTAAAGTGGCTATGATGTAGCTTTTCTTTTTCATTTACTTCAACGTTTAGTGCTTTACAGTTTTGGCAAATGTGTTTGTGTTTATAAAAGGAACTGAAGAATTCTATGTTTGCTAAAACTATTTGTGGTTAGTGTTAAAGTTATTTTGAAATTACAAAATTAAAACTTTGAGACTAATGATATACATTGGGCGAAAATTCGAAAATTAACAAGTATTAACCTTCACTGCAACGCGCGACCGCCTAATCTCTCGTTTATATAAAAGAAGAATGAAAGTGAGTTATTTAATATATTATACCTTAATTTGTTTACAAGAATAGTTAATAAGAATTTTGTCTTAGTAAGAGCACAGGGTACAGTTGAGCCGTGGTGCTCGTGTCATCGTGTAAAAGTGGTGCCACATCACCATTTTTTCCCATAACACCAAAATACACGAAAACACCAAAAACAGGCTCCCTGGTTAACACCAACATTTCTGGTGTTATAGTGACCCCACCTTTTTTTATTTCTTTTTCAACAACAACAACAACAATTCTATTTTTAAAAACAATTCATTATAAATTGAATACATTAAAATTAAAAATAAACAATACATTAAAAATCATTAAAAAACATACATTCAAAAAATATTCAGACCAATATAAAATTGACAACTATATGATTAGATTCCACAAATGCTCCACAATATCGTGTCGAAGGTCGTCGTGAACTCTCCTATCCCGAAGTTCTTTGTTTTTTCTTCGTAGTCTCTCGCATCGTTCGACCCAAGTACGTTGAATATTACTTCTGGTAGAACGTACATATCGTATACTCACTAATATCTGAAGTCTTGATTTTTGATCTTCCAATATCATGTTATGTAATATCATGCAACAATACATGATTCTTTTAATCGTGTTCATTTGATATGCTCGTGCGGGTTGTTTTATAATTCCCCACCGACCTTGTAGGACTCCGAAAGCTCTTTCAATATCTTTTCTTGCACTTTCTTGAACTCTTTTAAACTTCATTGTTTTTTGATCCCTTGCTATAGTAAACGCTTTGACAAACGTAGACCATTGAGGATAAATTCCATCCGCTAAATAATAACATTTTTCGTATGTTTTTCCGTTTACTACAAACGGAGCTTCTGGAGCTTTATCCGTTAGAAGGTCATCAAATAACGGTGAACCGTATAAAACATTAAGGTCGTTATTTGCCCCCGGTACCCCAAAATATGCATGCCAAAACCATAATTGTTGATCCGCAACGGCCTCAAGCATTATAGTCGGGTATTTTTTATCACGTCTTTTGAATTGACCATGTAAGGCCTTAGGACACTTTGTCCATTCCCAATGCATACAATCAATGCTCCCGAGCATTTCTGGGAGCCCGTGTTTCCTTTCATGCAATTCATATACATGTTGGACATCTTCTAAATTAGGTTTTCTCAAAAACTCTTCAACATACAATATGTATATGCATTTAGTGAAGTTCCATAAACATTCACGTGAACAACGTTCGGCAACTTGCAAATACTCATCAAATGCATCGGGTGATGTACCATATGCCAATTGGCGTATGGCGGATGTGCATTTCAAAGTAGCACTTAAACCTAAACGACCGGTACAATCGGGGCGTTGTTTAAAAAAATAGAAGTAATCGGGGAGAGGGTCAACATCATAATTAGTAATATCATGCACAATTTTTTTAAAAAGTCTAGAACTCATAGGATACCTTCGCCGAAAATATTCTTCCGGATATATTGGTGGAGTGTTTTCGTCGCCAAAATAATCTCGCCGTAACTTTTCTTCGGCAACTTCGCGTTCACGCGGTATGTATCGCCTACTTAGTCTTTCCGAATTACCAACCGAACTTTCGCCTTCATCACCCTCCAAACTTTCATATTGTTCAAAATATTCATGATATTGCGCATACCGATCCATATCGAGTTGAGTGTAATAGTCGTAAAAATCGGACATATCATTGTTGGGATTCATAGTGTTTTTTGTGTTGTATATAAAGAAGTGTGTGAAAAAAATAGAGGTTTGAGGGGGTTTTTATAGGATTTTAATAGGGTAATTTTTTGAAAAAAATGGGTACCAAAGAACAAAAAAACGGCTACTTTGACCTCCCATAAATTTCTAGCCGTTACATTTTATTCAAATTTAAAAAAAATAAATAAATAAATAAATTAGTGCACGAAAACGCCAAAACACGAAAACGCGAGCCTGTTGTGGTCCTCGCGTTTTCGTGTGGCGTTTTCGCACGATCATTTGGGCTGGTTGGTGTTAGCATTTTCGTGCCAAAACGCCAAAAAATGGCACCGTACCGAGACCTCTTACAATTTTTTTGTTTCATTTTTAGCAACTGATATTAGTTCATTTCCCCAAAATAGGCACCTTTTTTTTATATGGATACTAAATCATATCATTCATCAGTATTTTTTGTAACTCTTGAAACCATAAACTTATTTTAGGTAAATTGTTTTTGTGATTGAGAATTTACAATCAATTCTATAAATACATTATGCTAATTTTGTGTATGAACCGAGTCCATAAAAACCTCTGTTCATGAAACGTAATGTCACCACACAACTCTATTAATACTCTGCTTCCTTGCTTCCTTCTTATCAAAACAAATATGGCTGATATTGAATTAGGTCCATCTTTCATTTTATTTCTTGTTTAACCCTTACTTCTTACGTTTTTGAACACAATTGTTATATGGTTTAGAATCTAAACAAAATGAGTCATCATGTTTATAATTGTAGTGCACCTAGAAAAGTTGAGGCCCTGTACCATCTGAGGTTGGGGGAGGCCTAGCACCCGCTAGCCACCCCATCACCTCCGCCCCTGCTGTCACGAAGTGATGAAGATTGGATAGTTGAAATCTGGTGAGCCCTTTTTAGGTTAATCATGAACTTCATGTGTTTAAGGGTGCTCGGTAATTCTCTTTCTAATGTAACTAATTAACTAGGTAATTATATTATAAATTACGCTAGAACCACTAAGTTATCCCTGACATCTACTCGATGCTATTTCTGTTGCAAAGCACATGCATTCTGCTAGTAATTATTCAAAGAATTATGCCTTTAGATCCAAGCATCACACGGTATAATATTAAAGCTCTGTTAACTACAAAATGCTGCACGTTTACATTTCTTGCGTATGCAAGTTGGCCCAAATCATACTTTTAGTTATAAAATTACCTCCAAACTTATTTAATTCATACCCCAATACACAATATCTTTTTCTAGTATTATTAAACTACTTTCACATATTTGTTCAATCAATTCAACCTACCTCCACTCTTTAATGTATATCCTCACGATTTATGCCATAATTCAAATATGATCTTATTGATGTCCTAAGACCAGGCGTAATAGAAGAGTGAAGACCGAGTCTTGGGCACCCAAAACCGAGTCCTTTCTATTACACCTCTTCATGACGACACGTCTTTAACCAAAAATATGCAATGCTCAGTCTTTGCCAAGACCGAGTCGTAAGTGTGTGTGTGTTTTGTCTGTTGTGTGTGTTTTGATGGGGTATATTTTGGTAGTGAAGTTGATTGTAGAGATAAATATGATGTGCCGCTGAGATGTGGTGGTGAATGCGTTCTTGAGCTCTCCTTATTAGACCATGGCTTCTTCTCAATTTTCTTTCCAACCTTTTTTTCTTGTGTTCCTTTCTTCTAATTATCTTTCCATCGATAGCCACTCATAATGTCATCATCTCGTCTGTATCCCTATCCATACCTACCTCCATCCACACCTAAACAATCATAGGAGCGGCTCAATCTTCACGGATGCATAAAGCGAAGCTTCAAAACAAAGTTTTTTTATCAAAGTTATTTCCCGGAAAATTGTTTATATAAATTTTACTTTCTAGCTTTTTTATGCGAATTTTTTTATTAAGCTTTTAAAATCAACATGCCCTTTCAGTCGACAAATAAGCCAATATATTTTATCTTTCTTGTGACATTTTTTATCTTAAATAAATTTTAATTGACTTTAGTTTTGGAAATTCTAAGTTTTCAAATCAACTTTCGATTAAAGAATGACATAAAAGCTCGAATGACATAAAGAAATAAGAGAAAGCAAGAGAATGAAAGTATCTTATGAAAAATTAAACGGCTAAATGGTCATTGATAACAATATTTTAACCACATTTTAATTAGGCTTATTAATTTAATCTTTACTTTTTTTATGCAAAAATGAGACCAATATATTAGGATAAATATTTTACAACTCATAGGCTTAAAAAGTTGAAAGAAAAGAGGCAAAATTTCAAATATTTAACTTTTATCGGATGGTTGGAACATTACATAATCGAATCTCGTAGAATGATGGCCAAAAAACCGGGGGCCTTTGAAAAGTGAGGGCTTAAGTCCTCTTAACAAAAG
The DNA here is from genome assembly GCA_026074375.1 of Tanacetum coccineum. Taxonomy (NCBI): domain Eukaryota; kingdom Viridiplantae; phylum Streptophyta; class Magnoliopsida; order Asterales; family Asteraceae; genus Tanacetum; species Tanacetum coccineum. The sequence goes on along the minus strand of BQNB010038545.1, from coordinate 23,261 downwards.
ATGCAAAAACCCTTCAATGTATCACCCAAGTTTCCTAAAGGACACCACTTGTCTCAGTCAATCTAACCTTCGATCTTGGTGGAGACTACATGTGGGTAATCGCTAGATGGGGTTAATTGGAATGGGCTGGCCTTGGGTTTGGAATACCGGTGCTTAACTAAACTAACAGCCCAATTGACTATTTTTTAAAAAATTTATAGGAAATTTCCTCTGTGCTTAAGTTCTTCAACAACATCTAGTGGAGTTGTATTTTTCGTAATTGAGCCATATATTTTCCATCCAAACATAGATGCCTTGTCCTCTCTTGACTCTCCCCCTCATCCATAACCCAGTTACGGAAATTTGTTATGATGACGTACCGTTATGCCTTCCTAGTACTTTTCAGTGTTTTAATCAATTAAAGAAAATCCAATGGCAGAAGTGGAAACGTTGCACAAAATCATTGTTTTCCATCAATAATAAAGGTTTTGGTGGGATAAAGATCAACGCCACCGATCCTTACACTATCTTGGAAACTTCATTTTACAATGCTTTCATCGCTACATTTGTTAAAGCAATGCCAATTATAGAAGGTTCAAAGGGTTCCTTAATGTGGCTTCTTTTTGGAGCTTGTTTTAGCTCATGTAACATCTGTCAGCAACCTCCTTTGAGTCCTGATGTGCCTTCCTGGACCTTGTGTTAAATACCAGCGTTGTATACCGGAGGATACTGGTGCTAAACTTATGCATGGTTAAGGTGCAATAGGACATTTTGTGCTTGGATTCATTGAAGCACCAATGCCAGCGATTTTGACCTAGATCTTTCAACGGTTAACGGAGGACATCATAATCGAGGGACAATCCTACTACCAATTTGATCTTGTCAGCTTCAAGGTAGGATTCAGTTCTTCACTTACTCATTGATCAACTACATGTGCTATTGTTTTAATTACACATAATCAGCTTAGGAAACATATTTTAAGGTTTCCTGTCGCTAATAAAAAAAAAATTGGCCACATGTATTTTTATTTCTTGATAATTTACACGCCTTTGGGTCGGAAGTTTGTATTATGCTTTCTTACAGTTTAAGCTTTATCATCGTAATGGAATTTATCAATTGTCCAATTGTATCCAATGTACTAAAACTACCTAAATTTTGCCTCTCCTACGTACTTCATTGCAAGAGCTTACGATTGTACTAACAAAACTACTCAATTTTGTTCTGTAAAAAGTGTGCCCCAGCCACCAAACACATAACAACCATCCCCCCACAAAAAAACTTTTTTTGATTGTAAATGTCAGAGGCGGACCTATAGCATAACTAGGTGGTGCCCGGGAACCACCTTGGACATCAAAATTGTTTAGAAGCGATATAATGGAGATTTTTAGGAACCACCTTAGAAACTAACGGGGAACCACCTTATATCTTTTCAGAAAAAGAAACAAAGAAAACAAAAGATTTAACATATATTGCTGAAGAATCAGCCGGAGATTGTTGCAGGAGTTTGTTAAAGAAGATGAAGTATTTTTGTTTCTAGCGATATTTTATAAGTGGTTAGATTGTACCACGTGGGTGTAAGTCTATGAGCCGACGTGTTAGATACAAACTAGAGGATATTTTTTTTTTAACTTAGTTACTAGTAAAAGTCTACTATTTATTTCATTTCCTCTTTTTCTTTTCTTTTATTTGGAGAGTTTATTGGAGTATTTTCTTATCCTATTTTGTCTAACAAGTTCATAGAAATATGTTGCTGCCAATTTTACCTTTTTAGTTTTTAGACGTAGGGAGTTACAACTTAGGATGAAAGTTTCAAACTACGTCGCAGGTATTATGGAATTGGTAAATCACTAGACTTCCACAATTTTATAATATATGGCTAGTTTGATGACTTCGAAAAAGTTTTCATCTAACGAATTTAAACTTCATACATTTTATTTTGATTTTCAAGCGTTAAATATAAGGTTGTCCGCACAGGGAATTTTTTTTTCTCTTTGTTATATACCTGCCAGGATTCTCTTGTTGTAATTATAGATGTTATATTTTACCGACCCGACTCGACTCATTTCGTGATCGGATTCACCCGGGTGATTTACCACCTTGACTAAATAAAGGGAACCACCTTAGATTTGGTCATGGGTCCGCCACTGTCAATAATTTGACTAGTGAAGTCTTTAAAAATTATGTGATTACAAGAAAAGTACTATCTCCGTCTTGAAAATATTTGTTCAGTTTAATTTTTCAGAGTCACACTGGTTCAACTTTAACTTTAATTATTTTTTTGTGTGTTATATAATAATTCATGCAAAATATATGAATGAATTCGGTTTTAAGTGTATTTTTATTGGTATACTTTTCTTCAAGTATTATATAACGCAAAAAAATATATTTGAAGTCAAAGTTGAACCAGTTTAACTCTGAAAAATAAATCTGGAATTTTATTTTGAGACGAAGGGAGTAGTTGTTAACCTCCATCTTCTCTTTATTGTCGCTTTTAACAATTAAATTTAGATTTTATACAATTCAACCAACAATTTTGCTACAATGAAAAAGAAACCACCAAAAATAAATGTCACAATTATTTGCAGTGACAAAGCTTTTCTAAAGTGTATGTAACTTTAAATGAACTCAGAAAATTAAGGATACAATATCTAGAGGTTTGGTGTGGGATTCATACATCAGAGGTATGTTACTGAATGATGGGCACGTTGCTAGACAAGAGTAATCAACGTCACATAAACGATACCAATGCCGATAAAAGCGTAAATTTTAGAAGAAAGAAGTTGCTTCAAGTGTTGAAGAAATTAATATTTGTGAAGGGCAAAACTAAAGAACTAAAGAAAGTATAGTGACCAGCTGGTAAGTAAAGTGTTTTAATTTCTAAATCACTGAATAAACAAAGACTTCGTATAACTGATAGCCGTGTATCATAATAAGTCCAACTTTTACCAACCAGCCCCTATTATATTCTTAATCTTTTGTTTTTTCCTTTTTAAAATTAATATTAATAGGATACAAAACTTTTAGGGGAATTCCCAAACGCGTGGTACCTTTCTATGTTGATCAGTCCGCGTATTTAATAAATATCAAATTTGTATTTTTTGTACTTTTGTAGTGTTTACGTTGCAGCTTTTAACGACAATTTTTACTATCTTGTAATATATCTCACATGTTTTAAACATGACTTGAACTAATAACCATTTAATTGTAGAGATTCACACACAATATAGAGTATCATGCTTTTAACACTTAAAATTGAATGTTTAGCGACAAATATTTGAAATACATACTTATCTCATTATGTTAATCACTTGAACTCTTTCGAATACGAAAATAATAGAAGAAATGTATTCCTTTTTAAAAAACAAAATTTATTTCACCATTCGTACGTGGGGCTCATAAGGAAATGATAAAGAAAGTTGATTATGTACGTCACATTTATTATGAAGCTTCGTTCCAAAGTATTTGAAGTAGTCGTCCTTCTTCAGTCTCCTTGAAATCAATGGGAGACTTCTATATAAACCTTCTCACTCATTCTTAGTTTATCGCACTTTTTTCAACAACAAAACACAGAATAACACACAATTATTACGAGTAGTTAATAATTATCATCCAAACAACATTATATTTACATACAATGGCGAAGGTACGTATTTGTTTTTGTCATAAAATTCAGTTTTTCTTTTTTTGGTATTCATTTGAATTAGTTAATCTCATTTTTTGAATAATTTGATTTTTTATGCAGCAAAAGATTGTTGTTAGAGTGACAATGAACACCGAAAAGAAATCTCGTAAGGCTTTGGGGATTGCTGTTAGTCTTAATGGTAAGATCACGTGTTATATATTTTAACTATTGTCATGTTTCTCTAAATGCATTAAAATGTAACTAATGGTCACTATATCTTGCTGTGAAGATGTTTTGTACTCATGTAACTGACTTGAAATTTGTAATCAATAAACAGGAGTAGAATCAGCGTCTTTTGTTGGATCAGACCAGATAGCCGTGACAGGGGACGGTATTGACTCGGTTAAACTAGCAACTTTACTAAGGAAAAGAGTAGGATGCACGGAGCTAGTGACTGTTGGTAACGTGGAGGACAAGAAACCCGAGGATAAGAAAACAAAGCCAGCCGAGGTGACTTGGCAAATTTTTCCTTACGAGTACAATTACTACAATGGCTACGGCATCCCATACTATTACGTATATCATTTGTGAGAGGTCACAAAATGAAACAGAGTTTGAGTAATTAAAACAGAGTGATGGAATAATGAAAAGAGTATTGTGAGTATTTCCAATTGTAAAGTTTATATCAATTTAATAGTATCTCTCAAGTGTTGCTTCTCGAATCAATTGTGAGTATTTCCAATTCTCGAATGACAAAGACAGCGCCTTGAAAATACTATAGTTTGATACTTGGATAGGATAATCGTCATCATCATTATAACTAAACTTAAAAGTGTAAATCTTACTACTTGTTCTCAAGTAACATCATTGCAGCCTTTAGTAAAAAGGTAGATACAATGTCAAAATGATTTAGAGCACAATGGCGCCGTTATCAGTTATAGAGCGGTGTTATATAGCAAAAACTTTTATCACTTCAGTTTTTTATTTTTCTATTTATTTATTAAAATAAAACAATAAATTTTATTAAATTAAAAATAACGATACATTAAAAATATAAAATTAAAAAAAATATAAGTAAAACAACTTCGAATTTAACATTGCAAACATAATAGTGACTAACGGTCTAAGAAATAAAGTTAAAGAGATTAACAATGTAAACAAACATAATAACAAGGTTTAAAAAGAAAATATACAATATACAGTTTATTCGTTTGCCGCCAAAAACGCAACATGGTTTGAACCGGCTTGAACACTAAAACACAAACAAAAAAACGCAAACACGCACAAACACAAACACAAAAAACTAACACAAACACAGAGCCCAGTTGCGGATTATAAAAACATTACGAATAATTTGGCTAGTGGCCACGACGCTGATCTCTATAACGTGGACACCGGTAATGTGGCTCACGTTATTAGGCTGCGTTATAGACTATAACACACTCATACTATTAGCTTTTAGAGTGACAAGTGGCAACTAATCGTTCATTTAATATAGGGTACTACTGTTAGTACCTCTGACCCCACAAAAAAGTACATGTTCTGTACGCACAACAACTTCCACCCCCTTTGTCTCATATGTTTATAGTACAATACAATTTTTTATTTGTTTATGTTTTGTACTTTTTGACAGTTTAATATTTTTGACTTGTTAAACTTTATAATTTTTGTTTCGCACTTTCCATTTTACAGTTTTATAATATATCTTGTTGTAAAGATTTTTTATTACAGTCATAGCTCACTTGTATTTTGATAAACAGGAGTTGAATCAACGTCTTTTATTGGATCAGACCAGATAGCCGTGACAGGAGAAAGTGTTGACTCGGTTAAACTAACAACTTTACTTAGGAAAAGAGTAGGATACACGGAGCTAATGACTGTTGGTAACGTGGAGGAGAAGAAACCCGACGTTAAGCAAATTAATCCTGACGAGTACTATTATAATAGCTATGGCATGCCGTATTATTACGTTTACTATAGGTTTAATTGGCAAAACTAGCTGTAAGCTGCAAACCGTATAATTATATCTATTAGATGTAAGATTTCATAAAATGAAACAAAGTTTAAGAGATCAAGAGTCAAAACAGAGTGAAGGAAACTTCGTTTCCAATTGTTGTTTAGTTGGCTTCATTAATTTTGATGTATCATACTATTTGATGTAGATATTGTTTGTGTGATACATGGAAAAATAAATATATTTCGAAAATTATGAGTATTTTTCTATTGTCAAGTTTTTATATCAATATTGTCTCTCACGTTGTGTTAGGCTGGACGGAGCGGTGACAAAGTCACCATTCAGATTGTTGGGATATGTACATATATCAAATAATATATATTCGGGAAATTACGTGAGTCTATGAGGGCACACGCGTTTACACAGAGGATACGTTTATTAATGTAATTAATTTATTTATCGTATATTAATTATATTAATATGTTTCACGAAATATTTAAATGGTTACTAATTATAACGTTAGACGTTATAACTAAATAATATATATTAACAAGTGAATGACTTGTTAGTACGAAAATCAAACCCGTGTGGTGTTGGTTGTGACCGGTCAAACAAAAAAAGAAAGAGCTGTAGAATGATAGAAAACCCTTTTGAGTTATGATTTATTATTGACCACTATTTATAGTGGTAAAACCCTAATACCCTAAACCCACAAACGGGCTTGGGCCAATTTATTCACTAATATATCCCTGTACGACGGAAGTTGAGCATTAACATAATACGGGTCGTTCTGATGAAACCCACAATCATTATTTCCCAACATGTTGTCATTCCCCCTGGTTTCAAACCCCGGGGCTGATTGCTCCCGGGTTTCGAATTCACCGCTGATGATGCTACGGTTCGCATTGCCTTCAAAGTCCGGAGCTGAACTCATGTTGATCAGGAAGAAGTGAGTTTAGTTTATGATGGGGTGCTTTGGTACATAAACTAGATCATGCTTATATAGACCAGAGAAGCAATTTGCATTAGAAAAAGACCAAGACATTTACA
>BQNB010038545.1:0-15365 GCA_026074375.1 Tanacetum coccineum | reverse complement strand
CTTTAGCCAAAAACATCTATTTATTTTGTTACAATGTTTTGAATCAGCACATGAACTCGTGGATGGAGTTTCTGATTAGGAGGAGGCCTTTAAATGCCAACTGGACAGTGGCCTATACTAGTACAATAAGTGTACATCCAAAGAACAACCAATTTATCATTCTGAATGACCCTTACGTCATTGGAACATTGGATGGTTCCACGCGTCCGTATCCATCTTGGAATGATGTTGATTGGGTACTTATCTTTTTAGTTATTCGTTATAAAACTTTTAATACAACTTATGCATGAATTGTATTTAATTAGTTGTTTTTAGTTATGCATGAATAAGATATTACCAGTAAATTGGGAACTCAAAAACGTAACGTTATTCTCTTCTTCATTGTAACCCTCAAAAACACCCCCAAGATTCAAAGGCGATAAATTAGCCTTCTTCCCCTTATTTTTACTTTTAAAAACACGCTGCTTTGGTACCATTATAATAGGAGCTTGTACCGCGAATGGAGTTACTAGATACTTGCTACGAACTTGTTGCCTTTTCCTTCTATTCGGAATATTCTAAAAAACAACAATTAATAAGAATTTATTAATTCATGATGGGTATTACTATATAATTATATTCGTATATAAAAATAGGATTACCTGGTCAACTATGCCATCAACATCATGTTGCGTGTCAATAGTGGTTTGCAGATCTGGCCTACCCATATGAGATGGCACTTGACCAAATGAATAATAAGAACCAGGATGCGATGAGGGTTGCCAATAGTGACTGGCTGACTGCTCCGGCATCAGATGAACCAGGTTGGGACCGCATCGGGGTTTGGAATTTTGGTGGCATACCCATATTCATGAATGAAGACGGACCACCCTGTAAACACCCATAAATACAAAATTATATTCTTTAAATACAATACCTTATATTAAATGTACAAAAATTATACCTGCATGCTTCGGAATTCACTAAAATCGCTTAACCCATAATGTTGTCCAACAATAATCGGTACTGTATTCTCTTGTCGCACCGGCCGAGCATTCATCTCTTCCCTAAAAATTTTCATTTCTTACTTAATGTCATCAACATCTTTTTTATTTCTTTCAAGTTCGTTTTTTTGTTCAACAAACTGTCGGTAAATATTGAATGGAATTTCATGCATATTTTGACGGCTTAAATCAAAAGGTACTCGTTCAACTTGATCAATAAAGCTGTCGAAGTATGCCTTACTAGAAATCCACCAGTTCGATCAAGCCTTATTATCGTCTGGTGTCAATCTCGCAGCAGGTATATTTCCCTTTAAAAAAATACATTAATTATTAAATAAATAACATAAACAACTTAATAAACTATTAACCTAAATAAAACTCACTTCAAAAAAAGGAATAGCCATCTCTGCCAAAAACCTTTCCTTTTTCTTACTCCAAGCAGCAACTCTAGGGTACCGATTGACACGATTAAAATACCGGATCGTAGTAACTCGGAAAGACTCCAAAATCCAAGTCTAAAAAAACACATTGTTTTAATTATTTTACATTATACATATAACTTAAATGCCGAATTTCAAAATTATAAACTTATTATTGACATACCTTGAATGCCCAAGTATATCCAAAGAGTGAATACGCCGTCACCTTCATTTGTAGTCTTTTCGACATAGAATTGCGACCAACGTTTGACGTTTGCATTCCTAAGTTGGGAGTACAATGTTGGCCACACATATGAACCCCAAGGATATTTGTTCCAAGCGACTCTATCATTTGCTATTCTTAATAACCACTCAGGGACATTACGTCTATTCTCCGCACCTAATATAGCAAGTTGCAAGATGCCTAGACAACAAATGCCAACAGCATCGTCGTCGTATAATTTAGCAAATGCAAGGCCAACAATCGCATTTGTTATGTTGATACCCGTAATAGGTTGCCCATCTAAATGTGACGGAAACACACGTCGTCTAAAAGGAAGATTTGTTTGGGTGTCATGCTCCTCCCTATTTTCGACCCCAAACCTTAACCCAGTTACTAGGCAGAATTCCTCTTTACCAAATTGTATACGTAAATCATTATTTATATAGTAATTCAAAGGAACATTTTCATCATCATCATTTTCATCATCAATTTGGCGACCTAACATAAAATGTATTAATATACAATTCTCTACAAAATCAGTTTGATCTAAAACCCAACCAAAACAGGATAGCCTAAACAGTTCTTCCCGAGGAGTGTCACTAATTAATTCTTTAATTTTTTTAGCAACTTTAACTTACTTCTACATGTAACAAGAACACGGGGTACCTAAATAAACAAATAAATAAATAACCATGTATTACTACACATATATACATCATATAATAAAATAGTCAAATGATACAAAATAAAAATATTATACCTCGTAATCGCTCAAATCCATCTTATAATAAACAAGTAACCCACGAAATCACCAACAACACCAACTATGATCTACTCACAAATGGTGACAATCAACAATGAAAAACCTCAAACAATGAAACCTTCAATGAAAACACCAACTTCAAGCTTCTGTTTCGTTAAAACTAAATTAATAGACCTTCAATTGAATGAAATCACCAACACCAACTTCAACTTCTTTTTCGTTTGAACTAAATTGAGAGACATACTATCACTTTATATGCGTATTCAAATTCGTAAATGACAAACTATTGCGGTGATATATCATTGATACTGTGTGTTACTATTACTACCAGACCTAGAAGCAAAAAAAAAGTAATTCGAGTGGGGGGCACATGATCTATAAGTAAAGGACAAAATAAAAATGTAAATCGCCCTATAGGCCACGCGATCTACATATAAACAAAATTAGGGTTCGTTTTTTTAATTTCGATACTTTCTATGTTGCGTAAGACTTCGACACATACAATCAGATAGTCCAATTTTTGACAATGTATATTTGCTCCCATTTGGGCGCGATCCACATTAAATTTTTTTTTTAACGAACCAAATTACGAGACTTGAAAAGAAAAAATATTACATTAGTATAAGCTCCATATAATATGTCTCGATCCACATTTTTTTTACAACAAAATTACGAACCAATAGAATAATTTTTTTTGGGGTGGCCCCCGACCAGTGTCCAAAAGTAAATAGCTCCATATATGGCGCGATCCATATGGCTATTTTAGAAAAAAAATTTAGTCAGGGCTATTTCTAGACAACACACAAACCAATCGGCTACTGCGAAATTTTTCGCTTGACAAAATCTTATAAACAACTAAAGAGATTTTTTTCCCCCATCCAAATTAAACAAATAAAATATACCAAATTAAATTTTTAAAAAGATTAAACTAAAAAGTTGAATACCGTGTATATAAAAAAACTATGACGATTATTCGCGCATAACGACGCCTGTATATAGTAGTGTCGATTTGTGTGTGCAACTTTTTGTTATGTATATATAGACGTGGAGTAAGTGAGAGGGGAAAAAGTTAATACTTTCAAATTTTAATTAAGTATTTAAATATTTAAAGATTGTATTACCTTTTTATAAGTATGATTATTTTTGTCTAATAACATTACTTAATTTTTAACTTTTTAAGTTAAAAAAAACATGTTTTCTTTTTTTATGCGTAGTAGATTAAAGTATAAGATGATGATATGATCATGTACTCATGTGTTATAAAGAATACAAATCATGAGAGGTATATTGTTGAACAAAATGAAGTGGCAATTTGAACTATTCAACACCAACATATATCTTTTCTGCAAGTTGCTAGTTTTGTTCTATATCGATATAAAATAAACAAGCCACTATCGATTACTTTTACAATGATAATTTATTATCTGCATGATGCACAAAGACTTTGTTTTAGTTTTCTGGTCAACTAGATCAATTCTTTTTTTTAAAGGCAACTAGATTAATTCTCTGAACTATGCTTTAGATGTAAGTTTTATATGCTTTAATTATATCATGAATTTTAGTAATTTTATATGATAATCTGTTTTCAACAAAACTTGGACAAGATTAGGTAATTGACTAAAGTTAAATATCTAGTAAAATTGAGATGTGATGTAGATATCTAGTAGTGTGATGAAAGTTCAACTATCTTTGATCTAGCCTTGGTCGTTGATACAACCATTTTAACTACCACAACTCTACTTATCCATTAATTTTTTCAAGGCCTGTAACGTATGTTAACAAGCAAAAGAACTCGCGCGTTGCGGCGGAGCTAATTTTTTTCCGAATAATTTTTTTTTACGTTTCGGGGTTTTTTTTTGGCGATGCGTTATTGCGGGGCTAATTTTTAATATTTTCTTTTTTTGTATGATTCGGGGAAAATTTTTTTGCGTTGGGACGGGCTAATTTTTTCCCGAATATTTTCTTTTTTTGGACGGTTTTGTAAATTTTTTTACGGAAATTTTTGTGTAAGAAAATCATAATTAGTTAAAAGGTGAGGGCCCGTTTTGTATTTTTTTTACTTTGGGCCAGATTTTAGGCTATTTTTGGGTTTTTTTTGGCTAATTTTTTCCCGGATATTTCCTTTTTTTGTACGATTCGGGAAATTTTTTTTGCGTTGGGACGGGTTAATTTTTTCACGAATATTTTCTTTTTTTGGGACGGTTCGATATCTTTTTTTTTGGGTCAATGAATGTAAAAAAGTTGTGAACAATAAAAACTTGACGTGTTTTTTTTTGTTAATTTTTTACGGGATTTTTTGTGTAAAAATCGTAAATAGTTAAAAGTTGAGAGACCGTTTTGTATTTTTTTTTACTTTGGGCCAGGCTAATTTTGGGGTAGTTTTTTTTTTTTACTTTGGGCCACATTTTATGCGAATTTTAGGCTAGTTTGTCGACAAATGTGTATATTTTTAGTAATATTTTTTTTATATGGCTTATGTGTTGGGCCTCATGTTTAAAGTGTTGTTTTTTTTGCTATATGAGTTTTTTTTAATATAATGGGTTTTACGTTTGTGACCATATCGATTATTTTAAAGTTATTAGGTATCGAAGATATTTCCGCAGGTATTTTTTTTATCTGAATAAATCGAAACTTTTGTAATATTTTTTTTTTCTCCTACTTTGTGCATACAAATTAAAAAAAAAAACAAAAACAAAATAATTTAAAAAAAAAAAAAAACCAAAATCGGGCTGACCCAAAATGGGAGCCCATTACTGTAGCAATTTAGGCCCGAAGTCAAAACGACTTCGTTTTAGTCGGTGAATGTGTATATTTATAATAAGATTGGGGTGTTATCGATATGAGCTTTCATAAGTGTGTTATCAGTATTTCGATTAGAAGACATGGGAGATTCACGTACATCTGTTATATTAATGATGTACTTTAGACGTTTTCTACATATTTTGTTTAAAGAAAATTTGTAACAAAGAAACGTATATGAAACTTAACTTAAAATCTGTATGTATCATGCGTAAAAGCGAAGTAAGTTAAAGAAAAAAACGATATATTTCAACTAAAAGGTTAAGTAGAAATGAGAGTCCAGACAAGCAACTCAACAAGCTATTTGGTGTTTCGCCACTTCTTGATGGCTTGGGTGTTTAAAATTTGTGGCTCCTTTTAGAATTTTTTTAGTAAAGGGTTACTTAGATAAAACAATATCACCAATAAACGTTTAAGTACCATGAAATATGGTTGAATACCACATTAACCTCAAGCAAACAGCTTGATGCGCCTTAGCACTTACATGTTTGTGACAAACCACAAACATGAAACAACTCTAGCTAAACTAAACAAAGAAAAGTAAAGCTAGAGACCAAACAATGTCTTACGTATTAGAAGTAGTAACGTATATCACAAGAGAGCTAGGTAACTTTCATTTATCGATCATCTTCCAAACGTAAGTCGTATTCTTCTTGAATCAGAGGATAACTAGCTTGAGGCAAACATTGGTGACAATCTTATCAGAATTTTGTAAATGAGTCTTGGATTTCTTCTCAAGCAATCTTGGGTTCCTTGCCAAATATAATACGTCGTAGCAGCAAGCACAACCCGAGATATGACACTTTCCGCTGATCTACTCTTAGAGCTTGGTAAAATAAACAAAATAACATCAACGAGCCTTGGAGGGACGGTATCCATACCACTAAGCAAGCTAAGTTTATACCAGATCTACATAGAAAATGATTGCTCAAAGAATAAATGGTTATGAGAATCAGGAACCAAACCACAAAATGGGCAACGAAGCAAGTTTAAGTTAGTCTCGGGATTAACATCCCATTGCCTCAAATGGTCTTGCATCTTCAGTTTGTGATTAATAACCACCACATAAACGAAACCGTGTCTAGGAACACAATGAATAGGAAACCAAAATTAAAAAAACAATTTGAAACCAATTTTCACCACCTCATTCATCCCACAAACGGATAGAATCCCAAGCAAGTAACTGATCTTTCTGAATTTACCACGTAGGTCTTGCCAAAGGAGCTGATCCTCATCATCATCATCATGCAACAACGGAACTTGCACTCGGGTTAATTCTGGAAATCTCGTGTACCAATCAATCGGCCACCTCCATGCATCATTACTAACCAGGTCATAAATCAATTCATAGATAGAAAATCCCGAACGTGTGGTATCACTAACTGTGATTAAACGTTTGATGGGGGCATCTATCACACCATTTAGTAATTTTACAAAATTCTTCAAACAAAATTTCACAAATATCTACCTTCATTTGAGTTGTATAAATTAGATCAATTAAAATTTGATGTTCAAGAACAACAAAAAAAGAAATAAAAATTCATTTATCATAGCTTGACTTGGCATCAAAATAATTTCATTAATCATTATCATGTAATTGAATATATGATAATATTCCTCATTTTGGCTTTAATTTTACCCATAGTCTCAAAACATATCATCAACTTGATTCCTATAAGGTTATAGATACTAATCCACAATCCTTCATCACTAATCATTCAAACAAAGCAATACATATTTTTGCAATCATGCAACCACCACAAGGAACATATGGTCAGCCACCACCACTAGCAATACATGGTCAACCACCACCACCACAAGCAACATATGGTCAACCACCACTAGCAGCATATGGTCAACCACCAGCACCACAAGCAACATATGGTCAACCACCACTAGCAGCATATGGTCAACCACCAATGGCACAATACGGAACCGTCGTTCCACCACAGCTTATGGTCTCTTAACGGAAAATGGTCCACCGGCCTTTGTGATTGCCTTAATGGGATGTTAATCCCGAGACTAACTTAAACCTGCTTCGTTGACCATTTTGTGGTTTGGCCGACGAACCCTGCAATGATTGCATTCTCCATTGTTGTTGTGAATCATGTGCCTTATGCCAAGAGTATCGTGAGCTTAAGCATCGCGGATTTGATATGGCTCTTGGTAAAAATTTCTCTCTTGCTTTTAATAAATACGTTAATATCCACGAGTATATTACACGTCCATTCATCATATAAGAATCTGACTTAAGTTCTTGTTCATCATATTCATGATGGCATGGAAATATGGCTAGACAGAATCAAGGAGTCGCGATGCCACCATTTGCTCCGGCTGAAATGAAACGTTAGGCGCAAAAGTTTGAAATGTGCTACTATATATTGTTTTGAAGGAAAAAATAATAAAGATTAAACCTTGTGTGATTCTATTTTGTCCCCGTACCATGTATAGTTGCTTGATTGCATTGACAATGTATTATATTAAATCCCTGTATTTATTTGAAGTATAATGATTGAAGTATTCTTTTCTTAGTGTATTAAAATGATGCGAATCAATATGTTCCACAGCTTGTTTTGTTTGGATTTAAATGAAATCAGTTGCCGAGGAAAGAATATAAATCATGCGATTTATTATTATAGTATTCGGTAATATATCGTAAAAAATGTTAGGAAATTTTCTCTGTTCCGGTTATTTGAGAAGGATGAGTTTTTGACTCACATGTATACGATTTAACAGATGTATATCCGTGACCGTTGTTTCTAACTTCATAGAAACAAATGATGCATGCCATAGGGCCAGCAAACCATGACCTGAATGTCCACGATAATAATGGGTTTTAATGCTATTTAGCACATAGAATCTAGCACGTATGATTTTTAGTAAAGATATTGAATAACAAAGAACTGAAATGGAAACGAAAAAAATAGAATGCAAGAGTGGCCATGGCTGCCGAATCGGTTTATAATGGGTTTACTTTCTTGGTGTCGTTTAAAAAAGAAGTGATGTGCTATGACTTGGTCAACACGTTGTTTTAAAGTGGTGCTCATTCCATGTGCTTCATAGTTACTGCATATTACTCCCGTTTAATTATTCTTTGCATTTATAAAATTTACTTATATTAATGTATTTTTAGATAATCCCATGTTTATAATTAAAATGAGTCTTAGGAAGCTACTTCATATTGGTTACGAGGTGATTAGTAAACTGTTGGATTATGTTCACGTATAAATAATATATGTCTGGGAAATTGATTCGAGCCTATGAAGACGCACGCATTATACGTAGGAACAATAATATTAATATATTAAATGCAATATATTAATAGTGATAAGTAAACGACCGTTAAATGTTAAATACAAGGACTAAATAGTAATAAGTCGAAAGTTGGAGTTTGGTTTGTCCCTTTTGGTTTGACCGATCGGTGAGTAGGAGTGGGATTGCTTGGCTTACAAGCCAAGTAATCCAAGTCTATATAATGACCTCTTGGGGTTCATTATTCACATACGTTTTGAGAAAACCTAAACCCTAAACTCACTTCATCCCCTCTCCTCCTTTTGTACGATCGGCATAAAAACCCACAAAGGGTTTTTTGATTAGTTTTTTTGGTTCGACCCACTAGAAACAACAAAGGGTTTCGATTTTGTTGATTGTCAAGATTCGGGGTTCGTTTGTTTTATCACTACTAGTACTAGCATACGTTATTGTTTGCTACGAACGTATTGTGTGTATCGAAGTAGAGAAATCTTCGATTAGATTTTGGGTGGTTTGCGTGGTATTTTATATTATACACACGCGTATATGTTTATTAATGTAATTAATTTATTTATCGTATATTAATTATATTAATATGTTTCACGAAATATTTAAATGGTCACTAATTATAACATTAGATGTTATAACTAAATAATATATATTAACAAGTAAATGACTTGTTAGTACGAAAACCAAACCCGTGGGATGTTGGTTGTAACCAGTCAAACAAGAAAAAAAAAGAGGTACAAATGTCGTTCTTACAAACTTGAGGAGGTGTTGTACTATGACTTGAAGACCATGTCATTGGGCTATATAATGAACCTTTTGTTCATTAATAAATGACGCAATATAACCTACAATTGGGATGGTGGATCATTCGATGCATTAAAATCATGCATGAATATTATATTCATGCAAATACCAATTCCCTTTGTGTTATCAATCGGCAAAGGAAAAAAAGGAACTTAGATTCCTTATTTTTATATCTTAGACGATTGACAGATTTCCCAAAATAGGGTTCGATCGACCAGATTTTCATGAAGCAAGAACAAAGTGTTATGTTGCTTAATTGTGAAGCAAGTACTAGCAACCTAGCGTATTTCAGTGACGTGTAGTGTGAACATACTATAAAGGTTATCTACTTTGGTAACTTGTTTAGTTTGCGTGGTATTCGATTTATACACACGCGTATATTCAAGAAGGGGTTTCGTTAATTGCTAAAAGGTACACATCTCTTGATCCCTTGTTAATTACATATTCTATACGTGTTTATCTTTTTCGCTGCGTACTCGTGTTTAATGGTTAAAAGTTGTAAAAACCCAAAAGTGGCATCACGAGCCATCGTGTAGAATTTGTAATTACAAGTAATTAAATTTGACAAAATTAGGGTTCTTGATTAATTTTTTAAGCCCTTTGAACGTTTTTATGCATAAAGATTCGATCTTTATGTATAAAGTTTCAATCTTTATTGGTTATAAAATTAATTAGACGAATTTTAGGTTGTATGAAATTTTATAAGATTAAAACTTGATGCGTTTAATTGTTAATTGATCGGTTTTTGTTCAAATTAATTGTTAATTCGTTGTCCATGATAAATACATGCAAATTTATCATGGTGGGATATATGATATAATCTTGTTAATTGTTAAAAGGTATTTATGCAAATATGATGATCAAGAATTAAAACATAGACATTAAATTTTATTTCGTAAGATCCATGACTTTTAAAGCTAAAGAAGACCTTAGCTATGTCTTAATGGGGCCTAAAGTTGTTTAAACTTTATGTGCTATGTGGTATATATTTATATATGGCTTACGCAATCGATTATATCGATGTATGTGACCGGAGTCATTGGATGAAAGCCTTATATGAATATATACATATTTTAATTATTAGATAATTAGGATCATAATTGATATTTGCATGGCTTAATTGTTAAGTGTTTTTTAAATAAGTGTTATATGTATTAGTTTTGTGTTTATATTGTTTTATTTTAAGTTTTGACTTGTGAGAAAATAAAAAGGTTTTTCAAAAAATAAATATAAACATGACTAATAATTATGAAATAAGATTTATTATGGACTATTAATTGAAGTCTTATGTGTCAATTTGGGTTCGGCTTACATCCGATAATCATGGCCTTCGGGTTTTCCACGACGAGACTTGCAATTTAATAGTTTTTAATGTGTTTTTAAATTTAAAGATTTAATTTTTATTAATGACGAAATTGCAAAAGTACTATTTAGTTGCAAGGATAAGGTTCGGGGAGACTCATCAAGACTTCGGTCTTGTAGATACCATTACCCTATAATCCCGGACTACGTTGTAGTTTCCTTACCTTGCATACTATTTAGAAAGTCGCGAATAGTCTAGGGTTTGAATAGTTTTTAATCATTTTTTAATCTTTTTTCGCGATAAAATAAAAATTCTTTAAATTTTAAACACGTTGAATCGTCAATTTTAAAGGTAACATTATTTATACATGAGATGTATAGAAAATAAGTGATACCATAATAAATAACTTAATTGAGTAAAAGTTTTTCATTAAAATTATGATACGAAGATGTATGCATGCTTCTTCGTACATATTTGCCACGTCAAATATTTATACACTTTTAAATAAGTTGTTGCCATCCAATTTGTAAGAACACTTGCAGTTGCTTTTTAGTATGCGTGAGACGTATGTAGATTGCAATCCCAAGGTGATTATACACTTTTTCGTGAGACGTTAGTGTTACATAATCACAGTTCTTGATTGGAAGACTTAATCGGTTTAATGGTGAGACCTTAAACTCGAGGCATATATGGGATGAAACATGTTTACTAGTATATTATTGTAATAAAGTAAATCCCATAAGGTTCTAGGAATTGCACCGGTGGCAATTACCTTTTGAATACACCATCACTAGCAGATCAACTGATGTGATGGTGTTATGTCAAGTAGGGTCATAGCCTTTAGAAAATTAATTGTTTAAAAAGTTTAAACATGGGTAGTTATTTTCTATAAGGAATATCATAGAAAATACTAAAAATTGAATTTTGATATTCTATTAATAGTATTAATGCAACGATAAAACCGTAAACGATGGTTTGTTTCTTTCTTGAAGAAGTCAAACCGAGACTCCTTTCCTTGTAAGGAACAAGGAGACTCATTCCTATCAGTTTTTCTTATTAGGAAAAGTTATAATAGGAACGTAGGAATTATCCTAATTTAATCAAACTCATAGAAAACTTAAATGATAAGTAGATTGCATGACTTATATTTTCATAAAGATTTTATCACCCTTATTCGGTGGTGAATACTTTGAAACATATAAGACATATAGATAACTAGATAATATGTTCTTAAAGCTATCAAATGATAACATCTTAATGTAAGATGCTTTATGAGTTCTTGATTAGGAAGTACCAATACTACCGCAAAAGTGGTAAAGGCAAACTAGGATAATGTATCTAGTTGTTTGTCTTAATCAAAATTAAGGAGGAAATTGCATGCCTAATTTTTAAGTTAATAAATAGCATTGATGGATAGTCCCTCATCTACATAGTAGAATTTTTGAAATCCAAGTACATTGCTACTAATTAGGTTTTCAAAAGGAGTAGGAAAATAAATAGATCACTATTTGTTTTCACTGGTTATGGAACACTTGCAATGTTGTCAAATCCAGTGGGAGCATCGTGATTTATTTCTGAACAAGACATTAGTGTAATGTTGTCTAATTCAGTGGGAGCTACAAGGTTTATTATCTTGTTAGTAACCCATATTATTTCTCAATTGTCTTGAGATAATGCATAATTTTCCAACTATAGACACTCATGGTTTTAAGGATAGTCGTGCACTATTTTCTATTAAACAACGTGGTTCTATATCTACTTGTAACACTAATATATGTGACACTATCATATTGTCCATATAAACAAACGAACGTCGTGTTGTTTGACTACATGTATGATGTTGGGCCACACACAAGTTGGAGAAATCTTTATTGTGTGCAAGGTACAACACATGACAAAAACAATATGATTAAAGGTTCTCTTGGCCAATATGTCGAGATATGAATTAAAGACTACTTCAAGTAACGTGTTTATGTGTTTTTGGAATGTCTAAAATAATAAAGTAATATTGATTTAAAGACTACTTCGAGTAAAAGGTTTATGTGCTCTTGGAATGTCCCAAATAATGAAGTAATCTTGTTTAACTTGGAATTACTATTGAAGTCAAGAGTTGATGTTTAGAATTACTTTAGTTAAATATGTTTATTTTTAATGTAAATTAATAAACAAGAAGTCCTTTAATTGTTGAAAGACTTATAACATAAAGTAAGTTATATCTTTTGACTATAACATGAACAAAAGTCCTTGAATTGTTCAAAGGCAAAATAATGTATAGTTAACATGTTATATTTTTTTTAGAAAGATATGTACATAGAGTTCTTGAACTAGTTAAAGCCGTATACATTATTGCATGCAAATAGGTTTTTAGATAATAAATTTTCAATTTGGTTTGAAACAATTGATTAGTATGCAACCTAAAGAATATTAAGTTATTTAAAAGATTGTGGTAAAGTCTCACAATTAAATCACTTATAGAATGCCACATATTTATGGTATGTCTAAAGTGTTGAATCAAATTCTTTAAAATTATTTGATTTTGATAACTTAAATATTTTACCTCCAAATCTGTCAAGGTTTAAAATTGAGTATGTCTTGTATATACTCAATAAAACTCCAACCTAAAAGGTTAATAATACACCATCATGATTATAGAATGTGATTACTCCTATTAAGTCTTAAAATTGAAGTTCTGAATTTGTTAAAATTCTTATGAAGAATGAAATTAACAAACAAAACTCAAAAACTATCAATGTATCTTATAATTGCTACTCTACATGCTAAGTAATTATAGAAGAATCTTTAATTACAAAAGTCAAGTAGGAGCGTTTTTAGATCTGAGAGAGATAAAAATACAAGATACATAACCTTCTAAACACACTAGTGAATATCATACCGAGGCTTTACATGAAAATGTTAAACCTCATAATGATATAATTCTCGTTCATAGATCCGCAAGGGTACCTCAAATACTTGATTGATAAATGTTATATCAATATTGAGGAATATGAGTCACAGGATCATGGTGAACCTGTTAATCATTAAGATGCATTGTTGAATTTTGAATTTGATAAATGACTCAAACTATGAATGTTAAGATGTTGTCCATAAAGATAATCAATTTTGGAACTTGATTGATCTTTAACTAAACAGTTAGACTGCGAAGTAAAAATGAGTTTCTTCAAAGAGAAGAAAAACCCAAGTGGTTTGGTTCTTGGTTTCAAACTCATAAGGACAATGTTGTACACATATTTAATGCAAGCATTATGATATGATTTTAATCATACACAAGCAATTGATTGTGATTAAATATTCTTTCTATGCGCATTAATTATATAAAGATGGTTGATTGTTATACTTATGTTCATATAGATGAAATATGACAATGAAATTTAAAACTCTTCGTTGAACGATTACTATTGCGAGGACGGTTAGTAATCAAAGGAGTTTATGAATTCATAAAATCTTTATAAAGTGTAAAAACGGCAAGAATCCAAGTATGGATCATTGCAAGCATCTAGAAGAAGTATCTTAATTTTATTGTTAAATAAATCATTTGCTTCAGTTAAATATAACTATAATTAAGATAACTCCTAAGTATTCCTAAAAGCTAGTGGGAGTATTATGTTTAGGTTTCCTTCACCTAAAAGATTTAGAAAATTAAATATACAACCTTAAAATAATATGTTTATTGCTATAAACATATGCGGTATATAAGTCTAACACAACATGACATACCGTTTAGAAAGTCCAAATTGACACATATCTTTTGATAAGATAGAATATGAATGAAATTTTTAGTCGGACTAAATGATTCATTATGTACGTCATATTGTGTAGAGGAATAGTTGTATCATGCATTAATGCAAGATGATTTGACAACATTGGTATTTAATCAAAAGTTATTAAATAATTATAGAATTGAATATCTTTATAGAATATGTTTGGATTTCAAAATTCATTCCTAGATTATGGATTTGTCCATATTTATGAAAATATAAGGAGATATATTGCAACAACTTATTGTGCAATTAGAATAAACCAATGAACTTGGAGTTCATGAGGTGCCAAACATTATTAAGAGAATATTCATCGTTTACGGATTTTAAAAGGCATGGGGATGTTTTTGTACACGGATGCTAAATCTAATTGAGATGACACTCAATACTAGTTATGGTATGATTTCATGTTTGATGAAGACCATGTGGACTAGTTGTGCTTAACTGAGAGCATAGTTGCATTACACATTATAGAATAAGAATGCTTTACAGTTTTGGAAGCTGTGGAAGATGATTGTGTCAATAGTTGATGTTACACAACTTATGAGATAATAGTGTGTCAAGATATTTGGATATATATGAACAAACAATCATCATACATATTCAAGAACTTCACTTATTGAATTCTTGAAATAAGTATTCTCAAAATTCCTAAAGATCAAAGCTAGTTGGAATTAATGAAATATATGCCTTGTCAACAAGTACGATAGTCGTATCTTGAGGCATGATTCGTCAACTAGAATTATCATGCATTTGATCTATTTAGTATTTGGATAAGGGATGTTAAGACAATTTTATTAATGATAAAGATACGTGGTATTAAGTTATATTTAATATAAATTGTGTCCTATATTTGCATGTTTAAATCCATGAATAATAATAGTTATTATTCTAAATTAATCCGTTGTCGATTAACAATATGGGAATATTGTTAAACTAAGACAATTCTGAGTGATTGGTGATATTGGAGATATTAAGGATGAGTCCACCAAACTCACATGATATTCATAAGATGAATATTGGATTTCCCCAAC
>BQNB010038544.1:16127-48671 GCA_026074375.1 Tanacetum coccineum | reverse complement strand
TTTATTTACCACATATACAAGTATTCCTACATCATATCTAAGGTATACCAAGAAGGTTTGAAGGTTTAGTTAAGCATTTAAAAGGGTTAAGCCAGAAAGGTTTATGATTAGGGCTTCATTGGAATTAAGGTTTTTTTTTGTCTTGGAAGCTTGGGTTTATTATCTAAACCAGGGTTTAGATCTTGTATTTCTTCATCATACATCATACTAAGAGTGCTGGGAACGGTCATGCCGTTGGGCTCGTGCCGTTCTCAAAAATTCTCAAAAAGTGGTGCCACGTCAGCAAAATAAAGAACGACACCAGAAACTAAATGGTACCACATTTGCTGGGGCATCCGTTGGCACCACATTTCTGGTTATTGAGAATATTGGTTAAACCTCATTTGTTGTTGCATTTTCCATTGATTAAATAACGATAATTTGTCGGGATTAACAAATGGGGTTTGGAAATTGGGATAATAAGGCATTTGGTTATATGGAGGTTGAGAGGAGGAGCCCGGATTGTTGGTCGGATTCGTAGAAGACCCCGAAATTTGGTTGTTTGGGTCGTTTAGCGTACCCGAGATCCAATTATTTTGGTTGGGATTCATTTTTTGGAGAGAAAAATAAGAGAAGTAGAAAAGTGTGTGTTATAAAATATATTGGAAGTGTGTGTGAAATATGAAATACAAGATAATATCAGTCACATAATCTGTTGGATGCACAAAGAAAACAAATAGGATGATTTGTATTTTCGTATCGTGTCGTAATTTGTATTTCTATTTCAATGTAGGATTTTTTTATGTATTGTAATTTTATCACTGGGTCTTTTGAGGATATTTATATGAAACAGAGTTAAGATCAACATAGATCCATTATTTGTCATAGATCCAATGAATCAATCTCAACCATCTATTTTTTCATCAAAAATAAAAAAAACACACTTTCCACTTTTTTTTTAAAATAAAATATCTTACAAACGGTAAATCGTCACACGACAAAAAATACACCATCGCGACGAGTATTTTTTTATCTTTCAGTAGACGGGTGACACGATATACTTTCGAGGAACTTTTTTTCAATTTTTTTTTCAGTCACGAATTGCGAAAATCATATATGATTCGTATAACGAATCATATATGATTCGTATAACGAATCATATATGATTCGTATAACGAATCATATATCATATATGATTTCATAAAATCATAATATATGATTTGTGATTCTAACGAACTTTTTTTCAATTTTGTTTCAGTCACGAATTGCGAAAATCATATATGATTCGTATAACGAATCATATATAATATCATAAAATCATATATGATTTCATAAAATCATATATGATTTGTGATTCCGACGAACTTTTTCTCAATTTTGTTTCAATCACGAATTGCGAAAATCATATATGATTTGTCATACGAATCATATATGATTCGACGAATCATATATGATTTCATAAAATCATATATGATTTCATAAATCATATATGATTTCATAAAATCGTATATGACTTCATAAAATCATAAAAAAAAGTTCGTCGAAAGTACATAGTGTCGCCCCTCTATAGAAAGATAATTTAATTCTCGTCACGATGATATGTTTTGTTTTGCATAACGATTAACAGTGTGTGAGATATTTAATTTTTTTTTAAAAGGTGGAAAGTGGGTTTTTTTATTTTTGATGAAAAAAATGAGTGGCTAGGATTGATTCATTGGGTCTATGACAAATATTGGGTCTATATTGAACTTTTGGCAGTTGTGGAATGCTTTAAAAAAATAAAATAGATAAGGTTTAAGTTTAAAAAAGTGTTATTTTTAATTCAAATGTATAATTCTGTTTTTATGTCTGCATTTAATATAAAACCTACAATTAATGATATGGTTTAATGAAAGTCTAAGGCATTCAAAAAATTCAGTTACAATTTATTAAGAAAATGATTCATGAGAGAGAACAATTAAGCCATCACTTTAATGGTAAATCAATTCTTTCCAAAGAAAACAGGCGATTCCTGTTTTTAATTCAAATGTTTTTATGTCTGCATTTAATATAAAACCTACAATTAATGATATGGTTTAATGAAAGTCAAAGGCATTCAAAAAATTCAGTTACAATTTATTAAGAAAATGATTCATGAGAGAGAACAATTAAGCCATCACTTTAATGGTAAATCAATTCTTTCCAAAGAAAACTGGCGATTCCTAATTCCGCACCACCACCATACGATGATTGAAACTAGGTTTATGAAAATATATTGGATCTACAATCTTTGCCCTGAACAAGAGGTGAGTTTTACGTCTCTTTTTTTCTTTCTTTTATGTTTTATGCAAAATATTGATCACGGTTATTTTTTTATTAGGAATATGAATTAAAAGTTATTTACTAGAAAAGGGTGGAGTTTAAAAAGGTATTATCACTACACATCTCTTTAATCAATCCTCAATTCAATCCCCTCACCTTTGATTCACAATAATCTTCATTTTTAGATTAAGCATATCATAAGCTCTTCAGAACTTCTTTCATTTTTCATTTTGAGCTAGTTTTGAGTTTTTTATAGCTTATTTTCTAAAAACAAGGGTTAAGCCCTACTTTCTGTAATCAGCTTAGAAATAAGCTCTTTCTGAGCTTATTTGAGATTTTCAGCCCTAGTAGCTTTTATTAATTTTGTTCCCTCTAGCTTCTTTTACAATTTTGCTTCTTTGAGTTTTTCATTTTAAGCACTCTTCAAATTTCACCTTAATTCGGGTCTTAATTTGTAGTCGGGATAGATCTTCAGGGTAGAATATGTAACTTTTCAACTTAAATTGCTTTTTAGTTGATCCTTCCTTTAGTAAGTTGTTTTCCCCGTTAGTCCTTTTCCCTTTTGCAACATTAGTCCTTAGGTTAAATTTTAATTAGCTTAATTAATAATTAGGGTTAAGATTTAGTCTTTTGCTTAATAGTTGCATTTCCGTATTTGTTTAATTGTTAATTTTAAATCTTTCCAAATCAAATATCTTTGCTTTATTCAAATCAGGATCCGAACTTAAAACGTGGTCTCAATTTCACTAGTCATTGGGGATAACGACTCGGGTAAGCATACTTGCCCGGTTAAATATACGTATTATATATTATATTATAAATATTTTTTAGAGAGAATTTTATCAAGGGTAACTTGGTAATTTTCTTAATTACTCTTAGAATTATATTATTTTGTGATATATTTTAAGTATAATAAACTGCAATCAACAAGTTATTTCATATAATTATCTATTGTGTTGAGAAGTGTTGCATGGGATTAGGTTAGTTTGGATGTGTTGATTGTGATTGTGGATGAAGTGGATAGGTTAGAGGGTTTTTGTTGTGTACAAATGAGGTTAAAATTAGGTTTTAAAGGTATATAAACCCACCCCCCCCCCCCCCCCCCAAAAAAAGTCAGTTCCAAACAGTTAGTTTTGGATTTTTTTTTTGACAAGTTAAAACCTTTAAAATGTGTTAGTACATCTCAATACGATTTCGTGCATATAAGGAATGCGAAAAATGAACTTAAAACGAAGAAGTTAGAGCCAAAACAAGATTTGAAACAATACCGACAAAAACATTTTTGGGTAAAAGCTGGCAAAAAAATTATCCGTGTTTTTAACCATATTCGAGTCTAAACCGGCTTAAGTATAAAACTAAAATGTTGTCCGGAATGATTTTTCGCTAAAGTGTTGCGAGTTTTGAAGCCCAAAAGTGTAAAACGAGTGAGATATTCTTAATCAAACTTGGATTATTTTTCGGAAAGTGTTATAAAAAATTTTGTACTATTTTTCCTGACATTAATAGTAAAATTATATTTTCGAACATTTTCGATCCGTTTGAACTATTAAAACCTTAGAAAATATTTTAGCATCACTTATATAATACTTATACGCGGTTTAAAACCTTATAAATATTATTTTGTGAATTAACTAAACTATATATATATATATATATATATATATAGGATAAAGATCAAATAAAAAGACAAATATTCGTGAGAAGGATAAAAAGAAAACTTTTTTTTAAAAAGTTCTCGAAAAATTCCAAAAAAATTCCATTAAATCAGGTATGTTGGTGCATAAAACTTTTGTAAAAGAAGTTTTTCTAATTTTGAGTTTTTATACGTTTTTTTAATGAGCAAAAAAAGAAATTTTGATGCACAAAAAAATTTTGTGATGCACAAATTTTTCGACTTGTTATAATTTGATGCGCAATAAAATTTTGATGCAAAAAGTCAAAAGAAGTTGGGTACAAAAACGAATTTTTGATGCACAAAAAACCGATTTAATGCACAAACGTTTTTTTTAATAAAATTTTTTCGGCAAAACTATCCACTTTTAGAAAAACTTCCTTTACAACTTTTTCATGCACCAACATACACGATCTTGTGGAATTTTTTCAGAATTTTTTGAGAACTTTTTTAAAAAAAATCTTTTTTATCCTTCTCACGGATATTTGTCTTTTTTATTTTGATTTATCCTATATATATATATATATACTAGTTGCAAAGCCCGCCCGATGGGTGGGCTCGCCTTGTGAGTATCCAATGAATAAATTAAGTAATGGTTAATGAATTACAAACATCGTAAAATATTTATAGCGTGAATAAAGAATAAAAAGAAATAAATGGTAATCTGATAAGAAGAAACAAATTTATGCGAAATAAAGCTTCTTTATACACAAAATTGGTCATTAGCTTTTGCCTATCCTGCATAAAAAGTATATTAAAAAATTCACATATAAATGGACGTCAAGTTTAAAATTGCTAAAGAAATATCCAAGTGAAGTAATAGATTGTAGATTATCACATATATAGAAAGTCAAGCAGAAGAAACATAGAAATGCAAGTATAGCTCTACAGAAATAATTATAACTATTCAATAATGCTAATTTAGAATTTATCGTCATTTCCAACTATAAACATTGTAGATCATGTCAAATTCTTCTCGAGCATAAAAAAAGTAGAAAGAACCCTCCATACAAAAGAATGAACAAAGATCAGATGGGTGTGGTAGCAACATGAGTCATATAAATATTGATATAAGAATTTAATACAGTAATGATCAAAACGATATGCAGTACACACATATACATATGTATCATCAGCCCATTACGTACTGTTTGAATCATAAAAATTTCCATATATTTGGAAAGTAAAACAACAAACCTGGTCAATTTGCATAACTGAATACAAAGCAGATAATCAAATACAAAGCAGATAATCAACATGTAATGAAGTGGGAAAGATTTTCCATATCTCCTCATTTGTACTTAATCGGCATTTGTCCCAAGCATATCTTATCTCTGTTTTTTCCAGCTCTGCTAGCTCTGATGGGATCCCAAAAACTAAAAAGAAAAAAAAAACAGGTTAGAATAAAAGACAAATTATCATTGGAAACAGAGAGTAAAGTAATTGTGAAAAAACAAACCAGTCCTTCATAAGTTCCTTGTCGCAGAAGTTCTTCAACAACTCATCCTTCACTGATGGTTCCAATACATCAACGACTAAGCTATAAATATCAGTCGGTAATAGATTGTGGAAGACATTTGACAGGAATGCTTTAATATTAGGACCAATAAATTTGTGTAATGCCCTAATAAGTTTTATGGTAGCATTTCTAGTAGAAACAACGCTTGATTGTAAGCCAGTGTCTTTTGCAGAAATTTATCACATCCTTCAATTTCAGATGTATAACTCCAAAGTCTTCAACTGCAGAAACCATCCATAAAAAGCCCTCACTAAGAACTTTTGGATTCTTGTGTTCTTTCATTATCTTGAACATCTACAAAATCGATGGAAAGAACACTGAATCTTACTTCAATTGTCACATCTAAAACATAAGAAGTGCCATCAATTCCTGCTAGGCCTCACTGAAAGATTATCAATAAACTTACTATCTTAAAAACAAAACATGGGCCCATCGCCTCAGAGAAAGTGGTTAGACATTTCATAGCTTGGGCACGGGTCTTAATATCAGCCACCCTTTTACATATACCTATCAGTATGCGAAAATGTAAAATCAGATATATAACAAATTCACATGACGATGTTTGTTCCTAAAAACTCTGATTTAAAGGGAGTGGGAAAATATTAGTATGATTTAAGATCGCAGACAATCAGTAATCCACATTAGTGGTTAATTTTACCTCCTATGCATAGCACAACACATATTTTTGGAAAAATATTAGAAGCTATATGACTGATAACTTCAGTGACCTGTTGCTGGACCTAAACATTCTTATCATTCCAACCAGGAACAGTACAAAGTAAGCGGATTATAATCTCAACCGACTGATCAAGTTCTTGGAGTGCTATGAGATTCTCTTTGAATGAGATAATTGCTGCAAGGCAGAACATCATAAATATTAGAAGATATGACTTCGTTGGAAACGTGTTCTTAAGAGTCAAAAACACAACATTACTGTAGATGCAAGTAACATATTTATAGCAAACTTGTCATAATAAGTAATAAGAAATAAGGCTATTCCCTAAGTAACCATAGTTACATATAGATATTTAATATCTATAAGAAAGAGGTATCTTTGTTTCACTCGTATTATAATAATGACAGTGAGAACCTTCAAGTCGCTCTTTCCATGCAGTGCTCTTCTAAACGGGTAATTATATCTTCAAGAACATGTGTTCCCTTAATTGCTTACAATATCTTCAAGGGTCATCTTAGCCTTCGCTGCAACAAAAAGAAGCATGAAATTTGATGACTATCTATATTAGTACCAAAAACTTCTAATGGAAAAGACTAATATGTGGTGTGTCAGTCTTAAAATTAAACTTACCTCAACCATCTTTCAAGTGCAACTTGTTTATTGTGTGGACCTTGAGTCTAGCTTGCTTTCTTGCAAGCAGGTCGTCTTTCACTGGGACCCAGCTCCCTATGAAGCTGCATATATATGTTGTGTAATATTATCTTATATAGTATCAAACTAAATTCTATTGACTAAAAGTCTAAAATATATGCTTATCATCAAAATACTATGTAAGGCAATCATATTAATCCTTGGGACTCCAAAGATGGTGAATACTATATTTGTGTAAGCAAAAAAAAAAAAAAACAATTTAGATGCAATGTGTATCACTTATTTCTTTTTTTTTCTTTTAATTGTTGCAACTCAGCAAATTGGTGTCTTCAGTCCTATTTCCTATTAATATGCTCACCAAAAATAAGTTTTAACCCCCATGTATACATAACTAAAGTGCAATCCTTTTAGGTTTCATCTAGCATTTATATCATCTAAAATAGATGGATGTTATGAATTACAATTTTTCTAACAGCTTTTCACATATGTATGTAGACGTAGCAATTTGACGGTTTGAGTAAATATGCAAAATTTGAATGTGTTGGGTCAACCTAATACAATAATCTTGTCCAGGTTGTTACTACTTAGTGTGTCAAATTTTGATTAGAAAAAAGTACTTCTTACTATATTGTCAACAATCAAAATATTCAAACATGTGACCAACATCCTTTTAGGTATGTTTTAAATGGACCTAATGATTAATTTTTTTGTGAAGTTTATAATAGACAGTTAGACACAAACATATACTATATCTTATGGTTTATTGTACAATTATCTAAAACCTACATATTGCTTATCTTCACTTTTCTACAAACGGAAGAGGATAGTATAAGAAGCAAATAATAACCTGACATATCCTTATCTTCACTTTGCTCTGCCTTAAAGTATGAGCAAACTCCATCTCCTGCATACTCGTGCAATAAGAGTTCATTAAGAAAAAAGTGCAGATACTTGGCAGAGATAAAAGGTGCTACATAGTCCATGTGTGTATTGATACAGAAATGCAGATTGAACCACCACACGTAACATAGTTTTATCTATTTATAATTGACAAAAATAATTGTGCATTAGTAACGACGTGGACATACTAAAGTACCATTAAATTGCATAATTGCTCCAATGATGTGTTTGGTAGTAGTATCATGGCCAGAAGAGAATTCAAGATTCTGTCTAGTGGGTAACATTTGTTATTTATATTAAACATTGAAAATTCTTCTATACACTTTATGTTCTCAGGTTTGAATATGAGACAAACTTGGGTTGTGTATTTGACACTCCATGAAGAAAATTGGAGGGAGCCACAGTGGGTATCTACCCCATATTAAGAAATCTCAAGTCCCACTCCCGTTCAACTTAGCTCGAATATGCCTCATGAAGAAAGGCCGGGTTTTTTTCCCAATTCTAATTGTATCAACAACTTTTAGTTCACATTATTGGTGCATTAGTAGTTAGTCCTTAATAACTGTTTTCAAATGCTTCAACAAAATTATATGATCCAACATTATGGCTAACTCCTGAATTATTTATTTGCACAAGCATGTATCTATAAGCAATCATATGTTCATAATGATTTAACAGCGAACATTGTAGCTATAAATGAAATAAACGTGTATGTCTACCTTATATGTTGTTTACGAAGTAAATAGACATTCACCCAGTTTGTAAGTAGAATTTTTTTTGGGTAATATCCACCTGTCGTAGTACAGTTATATGGGTTTTTGTTGATTTAAATATAAAATAAGCACCGAAACAATGTCTAAGCCAATCATCACAAAAAAACCACCACAAATTGTGACAACCTTGATCTCAATCTCTATTGGTACTTTGATAGATAACCTTTATTTTCAAACTAAGAAAATTGAATACCATATATGAGGTAAGTGGGTACAAAAAAGGAACTTGTGATTTTGGGAAATCCACCTACAGTAGGACTAATGCAATTAGACTAATTTAAATCAATGACCTTGATAAGTACAATTTCTGTCCCGCGCTCGCCGCGCTCTTTCTTAAGATTTGTATTTTTTTCAGTGTTGCAAAAATCGGCCTAGGCGGCCGATTAATCGGCGCCTAGGCGCTAGGCGGGGATTAACCGCCTTCATTTTCACTAATCGTCCTTATTAATCGTTTTGGTCTAAAATCGGTCAACATACCGATTAATCGGATAAAAATTGGCCAAATCAGGCATATAAATGGCCAAATCGGATAAAAATCGGCTAAATCGGTCAATCGGATTATTCGGTTAGAAATCGGTCACATCGGGGATTAATCGGACAAAATCGGAAAAAAAAAATAGGCTCTATATGGGGAAAAATCAGCATATATTTTCTAAATTTTATAATTTATATTATATTAAAAAGTCCCAATCCCGATTAATCCACGCCTCTAACCGGATTAATCGCTAGGCTTACCCGGTCCGCCCAGCTAGCGACCTAAACGTTTTTTGCAACCTTGTGTTTTTTATACAAAACCACTGTATGCTATATAAAATAGGGCCATCATATGTTATAAGGTTTATATGAACGCATTTGTAATGCAATTTGATAAATCATTTCATGTCATTAACTCAGCAATTAATATGACTCTTTTATGTGCATGAACACATACAAATAAAGCTTTATCCACTTTAGAAGAGTAGCTCTTGCCAAATATATAAGAGAAAGTAAAAGGACTCACATTATTGAAAGAGCACCAGCTGGACCCGGAACAAAGGAATTAGCAAAGACAAATGCACCTACTCCAACAACCATCTGACAGTGACAAAATTATATAAATACAAATCAGCATTACGATTTCAATGAAAAGTTCATTACAGAGAGTATTGGATCTTGACTCAAAATAAAATTGATTATATAATAATATCTACTTAAAATAATGCGCTAAAATGAGCAATTCCAAACAGCCCTTTCATGATCCCATCATTACATAATCCCTTCTTTTATTGTTGCAGAAACTTCTGAATAGATTATTTGATTGTACACAAACACTTGATTTTATGGCTATTTGGGAACACATTATCAAAACCAATCATCTGTCAATACCACAAAATGCCAAACAACCGAATTCCAAGTACCATTTATAAGGAGGTTTCCGCAAAGAATGGACAATGCTTGGTTTCCAATGCAACTATAAGTAGACTGATAAATTACTCATTTAGCTTCAAAAAAGGTGAAAGATAAGAAGAGTATAACCTGTACAAATTTAGTGAAGAGTTGATGGAATTATGGGTGATTGTGCATTAGTAACGACATGCACATCCATCAGTTTACACCGCACGACTATAAAACATGAAAAAAATCAACAACCTGATATTTATAATTTTGTTGAAGCATATGCATATATTTTGTTACAATGTTTCTTTTGATGTAGTCATTGAGCCTACAATCCAAAATACAAATAAGTATAATATCTATTCATATTACCTGATACATTTCATCTGAATGCTATAAAACATCAAGGTCATCTTCATCCACTTTGGTCATGATAAATGCAACCATGAAAACTCCTTCATACATCATTAAAATAAAATTAGTTGAAGGAAAAATAACAAAGTAAACATGGTCATATGCTACATCACTATTAAACGCAAATCAACACAACACAATATCAAATAAGATTTATAATGAATGGTCGCAGATTTATATTGAATATCCAGGACTTTGTAGTACTATGATTTAATAAGTACACTACCTCAGTTGGTGCCACGTGCCCAGATAAGCTAAGGATCTCATTTAAGTTTTGTGATAATGATTACTGTGCATGTTCGAGTAGATGAGACACACATCATGTTTTGAGGTGCCCAAACCATGTTCCTTAGTTGTACACAACATACATAAATCAAATTAGGTATGCAAACAACGTGCACAGTTATTGTATCCTTCTCGTACCAAACTTTGTTTAAAAATAGCAAACACAATATACAACACGACAATAATATACTACATAATTGAGTTCAAAAAACCAGAATAAATAATAATCATATATTTTCAGACATGGATAAAAACAAATCCATAACATGAGTTAACTGAAAAATTAGTTTCAACTAAACGTCTGCTACGGAGTGTTGTAGAGGTTTGGAGGAACCAACTCCAGATGAAGGATTTGGATGTATAGTACGTGTTATACCCCCGGTTTAAGTTTTACTTTCTTAACTACATTATCAGTTTATCACATCCCTTCACAGCTGAAACCATAATAAACAACATACCCGTTATAAGAATCAAAATTCTCTTGATATTGACTCCATGGAGGCTGATAGTGTGACACAGGTTGGTTCTCAACATACGGGTCACCTTCACCCACGCCCCAACTTTGGTTTTGTCCCCAAACAGGCTAAAATTGAAGGTATGATACCTGAACACATGGATCAAAAAAAGAGGATTACCCGATATCCAAGTTCTTACATTTATACAAAAATGATAACAGAGCTATTGTTGCGAATCAATTCTCACGAAAAAAACAAAAGCATAGTATTTAAAAGTTTAATTATCCGATAACCAACCTGGCTAGCCTTCCTTATTTCCTTGGATTGTTGAATGTTGTTCAAAATCTCTAGCATTTGTGATAGATATAAAATATCCTGATGGATTTTTTGTTGCAACAAATTCCTGGATTAAAAAACATCTTTTCAGAATTTTTCTATTAACTAATGAGCTGTGACTTAATGGATATCAGAAGCTTATTGAGTTCCTGTTGGGTTGAAAGCAATCGTCGTGATCAACTAAACAAATCATACACAAACTTCTAAAACTCAATCAACATACTTAATTCAAATTCACTATATATGGCTACAATTAATCAATTTCATATTGTGTATTGAATAGGATGTACAAAGTAATTCAAAATCAAATTGAAAATCAAACAAACCTGGCTTAAAAATGTAGACTCAATTGTATCATCAATACCCTAATTTCAATCATTATCGAATCAGATGTTGGTGTTTAATTTGAAATCATCAAAATTGAACTAATGTGCGACTGATGGGAGAATCGAACGACAATAAATGGATTCAAATGTTGATTTCAATTTAAACTTTTAATGGAATTGATATAATAAGCAGTTATGTGATTGTGATTGCCTAAAATACCACCCTGAAATTTCTCTAACAAAATGTCTGCAAGGAATATGTCAAACTTTCTCTAGTATGCAGTACGTTTCATAATGGTTTTAAATACAAAATGAAAGGATTTTGCTGTTTTAAATTTAAAATTGTAAACATTAAATCAAATTTAAAATTGTAAACATTAAATCCGAAATTGAATTAAAGATACTATTAGTTTTTTTAGAAACTCACCGCAACTATCATTATGGTCTAGTGGTAGATGAGATTGTTGTGGGTGCTTAGACCAGGGTTCAAATCCCGCCAAGAGGCATATTTTTTCATCATTATCTGGAATGAATTATGCCACATATTAATAAATGCCTAGGTGGATTTCACTCTTCTTAGGTGGCACGTTAAATGCTTACGTGTCCTTCGTGTATGCATAAGTGGCACATGACTGGGATTTCTTTAAAGAAGATGTGGCATTAATTCTGGGTGAGGTGGCATTCTTTGGTGATGATGTGGCATTTATGTTGCATGAGGTGGCATTGTTTTATCCTGTTATATATAATGTAAGATATAAAGAGACTTTCTTTTCAGAACCATTCTTAGTGCGAGAACTGACAGAACCACCAAAAACATGCATGCACGCCTTCAATAATTGTATTTTTGGACGCCACCATATGTTCTAAAAACAACATATATATTTAAAAAAACAAAGTTGTTTCTAAATTATTTGATAAGAAAATTGAAAAATTCAAAAAATTTTTCTTGAAGGTGTGCATGTATGTTCTATATAGGGTGGTGCTGTACAACACATATTGCGGCCGTGTGTAAGGTTTTTGTAAAAGAAGAGGAATAGTCATGATGATACTGAAGAAATAGGTGGTTTTCTTATGATTATTGATTGATTTTCATGTATATTTTTTATTTTTAAAAGGCTGTTTTTTTGCATTTTTTGTTTTTGGGGGTTTGGGGGTTTTTTCTGTCAGTTTCTCGCACTAAGATTGGTTTCTTAAAGAAGATCCCCCCCGATATTATATATATATATATATATATATATATATATATATATATATATATATATATATATATATATGGATAGGATCAAATGAGAAGAAAACTTAAAATGAGAATGATAAGAAGAAACCACAACCACACATTTAAGATGCACCTACAAAAAATAGTATGCAGTCTCCCTTTTTAAATTCTGCTCTCCTATTTAAAATGTGTGGCTAGAAAAATAAGTTCAACTTGATATTTGAATAAGCTCATAAGCTGGGAAAAATATAATAATCTATCCAAAACCCCCCCCCACCCCTTAAAAGTTTAACAAAAAGTTTTGCAGGGATGATTTTTGCTGAACGTTTCACCACTCGGGGATGATTAGTGCCAATAGTATCGGCTAGGGATGATTAGTGCCACAAACTACAAACCACAGGGATGATTTTTGCAGTTTACTCTAACTATTAATTAATACGAGTACGCAGCGGAATATAAACACGTATGATCTTCATATAGTCATATAATTAACATAACAAGAAAGTAAAAGAAAACGTGTACCTTTTAGCAATTCTTCAATCAAGAAACAATAAAGATCAAAGTATGATCTATCTACGGATTTGTACACAATACGTTCTTAGCAATAGAGTATGCTAGTAAAACCTTGAATCAAATCAACACAAGAAACTATGTTTCTTGTTTCCTTGCCGTCGAACAAAGCAAAACCGAACACCCCTATAAATGGTTTCGGTCGATCAAGCACAAAGAGAAAGAAAGAGTGATTTAGGGATATATATATCCAACTAATGAATCCTTAATCTCTATTTATAACCTTCTTAATACTTGGTCAACAAGAAAAAGCCCACCTCCTTTGGGTTGGGTTTATTCGGCCGGTTAGAGCAAAAGGGAAGGGGCATAGCCCACTTTTCTTTTTCCCGATTTTCCTTTAAAGTCCTTATTGTTTAACATTTAATTAATTATATCTAAATATATTTAATTAACTATTACCAACGAATTACGTGTGCATCTCTATAGGCTCAAAACGAGACCGGACATATATTATTTATATGTACATTCCTTCAGAAAGAATATTTAATGAAGCACATGCACCTATATTATGTATTTTTACAGGTGCTTTATCTTAGTGCGATGCTAAAAGTAACAATTCAAACTATTCGATTTTTCTATAGTGTCAAACGTATATGCATCAAAGCCTGTACTAAAAAGAAAGCCGATGCCTATAAAAGAAGCTGCAGATTAGCTCAGCATCCTTAACACTTATGAAACAACGTGGGGACGACCGGAAAACTACACACATCCAACCAACCTAAAATAATCCCACGAAGCAACCACAAACATCTAGTGTCAAAATGAATCAGTTATAAAACCCCCAAAAGAAGGATCCATGTTACCATATCGAAACAACAATCTAACCAAAATCATTCCTAAACCAACTATTCATTTATCAACTACTCATTCATCAATGTCCAAATTCTAAAAAACATCCATCCAAACCTGGTATAAACCCCCACCTATTCACAGACCAGCTACAGTAAATCAATGAAAATAGTCAAAATAAGCCATTTTCAGTATGATTTTTGGGAGATAACACACTAACCTTTTTCACACATAAACATGTACTTAGAAATCAGAGTGATGAAACCCAGTGATCTTCAATCCATATATCATTGCCTAGAAATACATAATGTTTAAATAAGCGCTATAAGATATATAAGTTACTTATAGTTAAAGGTGGAAAATTGACAATATGATTCTTATAATGCCACTCCTTGATCCGTAGACTAATTGGGAAAAAATTAAATACCAAGGATAGTACCTTTTCCCACCTGTGCTCAAAATTGAATTCTTTTCGTCAACAGTATCAGTTGAAGTTGACACTATTGTACTCTGCTACAGCAGTAGCAGCTGGACTGCGAATTTATACATGGGCAGGAAATCAGGATTCTTCGTTACAATTCCTGTCCTCCCGAGCAGCCACATTGATGTTGAACATCAAAAGTTGTTGCCTGAAAAAGAAGGTCCAATGTCAAAATGTGTGAATGAACATAACATACTAACACAATAAGACCTAACTTCCCAATAAAATCAACAACTAAAAATGAGTACTGACAAAGCAAAGTCAAATTGATAATCGTCGAGGAAATTTATAACATGAATTCCTAAACTCTTCGTGAATCATGTCAAGGAATAAATTTACCCTCCAAAATACCATGTAACTGGTGAGTGGTATACTTGTAGAGAAACAAAGGTAACCCGGGTGTAATTGCCCGAATAGAGTCTATGTATCTCGGTGGCAAACCTGTACAACAAACAACACATTAGCATAATCTACAACAGATGATAACAAATAATAGCTTTATGAAAGTCTAATACAAATAACAACAGATGGTGTGTTTGCATATCAACATAAATTCGGTAAAGGTGATTAAAATTACCAAATAACTGTCTCTTCAAATCCTCCTGCACAATGTCGTGAATGCCGATGTTACAAACAAAGATATATCCTCCAAGAACCGCGTCCCTAGGGACTTATATCAGGTGGAACCTTAATCCACGCCAAGTACTTACGGTTAGCCGGTGTGAGTGATGCAAAAGTACTGCATGGCTGGAGCGCAAGACGACTTGGTGGTGGTGAATTAGTACTTGGTTCAGGCCGTTAAAAATTTGAATGAGAAACCAAAATTCACGTGCGGCTCACATAATAACTTCCACAACAATTAAGAAAGTCAAAGGTTTGAAATGTCATCGTCCTACCGCCTTTGTTCGTTAACTATTTTTTTCTTTGAAAAACTCTACCAACATTGGCTCAAGATCCTTTAGTGTGAATCTGATGTATTTTGACGGATTTTTACCTCCCTCGATCATAGTTCTACACAATTACAGCACATGATCATTACATTGTACTATTAACAACTAATTTCATTTGATGCTTGAATGTGTTCCCTGACTCAATATCTAAAACGTCATAATGGTAACAGAGTCCTAGTTAACGTATGGTATAAATTTTTGAATGTTGTTATGTGCTATTGAATAATCCGAATAAGATAATAAGCTGTGACAAAAGAAGTTGCAAGAAAATGTTGTTTTAAGCTTTAATAGCGTATTTGGATAATCATGATTATTTAAGGATTTGCTTTTAAAGTAACCCCCAAATAATCAAGAAACAAAATCGGTTTTGCTTTATTACTCCTAAACCAATTACGAAGCCGATAGATTCTGACATTCATTTTAGGTTTCATTGTATATCGAATAGTTATAATGTGTTATCGGCATCTTTAAAATGCAATAATTTCCAATCACTTACAAAGGGCAATGCTAAAAACCCCTAATTAATATAATCACCAAACTAGAATTTGTTATATTGAATCAGTACGGATCAATGCGGAAAGGTGTACCTTCCAATCAATGGCATGAAAGAAGCCAATGAAGTTATCAACAGCTGGTTGCATCCCAACTCGAAGCTCAGCTGAAACTTTCTCAAGAATTCCTTGAAATTGATCCACGTGGTTATTCATTGCCAGCTTAAGCTCATCCATTATTCAGATTATGGTAAATTTACTGAACAATTTTAACGTTTCCTGCACAGGCATTGACAATCTCCTAAATATTAGAAAAGATGATACCAATCACGCTCACACTATTAAGACACATGTAATAAGATACGTACTTTAGGGAACACCAATGTATACCGCAGTCTGACTAAAACAAATTACTTTTCGCGATTTTGAAGATATAAGCAACCCATTTAACAGAAAAATCAACTCTGACCACAACACAAAAATCAGTCTTAATAACACAGCAGGCTAATATAAGCCAGATTGCTAGACCTACAAACTGACTTGTGATAATAAACTAATCTGATGAAATCTTAAAAACAGAATATTGCACGAACACATATATTTAAACTTCTAGGTTAACACATTGGACTATAACTGAATAAACATACAATGAAAACAGCAAAGAACAACGCGTTGTGAACACTTCAATAACCACGCCGAAAACAACAGGAGATCAAAAACTATGTATGCAAACACAAACACACATGAGAACTACAAAACATGGAATGACACTAAGCACCGTCAACAATGGCATACGCAAACAAAGGAAACACTTAGGAATCAATAAACAAAGTGAAACACAACAATGTATCATTACCATAATTCTTAAAACGATTAACAACAGCAAAGAACACAGGCGTAGCAGAATCGACAATGGTAAAAACAAAATAAGAAAATGTTGAACATACCCAAATTAAACCAGCGTGCTTCATCTTCAACCAAGATGACCAAATGATAAAACCATGAAACTCACCGACGGTGTATTTATATAAATCAGTAATCACTCTCAAGTGTGGTTTCCACCTGGCATTCATGCAAGATAACCCCATCGTTAGTGGGATATTAGTTAGCAGCAGGTCAATTATATGAGACGGAGCCGGAGAATGTATAACCAGAGTAGACGAGGTAGGTCGGGTCAAACTAACGCACAAACTGGGCAGTTAATCTCGGCGAGATCTCGGCGAGATCTCGTCGAGATCTCGGATCTCGGCCTGAAAATAAATCTCGGATCAAAATCTCGGATCAAAATCTCGGCAACGATATTCTCGGCGATATTAGCCGAGAAATTGGCGAGATTTTGATCTTTAAAATCTCGTGATCTTTAATCTCGTATTTTGTTGATTTTTTTCCAGCCCATTTCTTTTTCCAGCCACTTTTTTTTCCAGCCACATTCTGACATTTACATCGAAGAATGGAATTGTCTTTTGCAACAAAAATCAATGACCTTGTATTAATCAATACCACCACTAGGCTGCAAAGGCGTTTGAGTTTTAAAAACAAAAGTCTTTAGACCCTATTGTTGAGAGAGTAGAGGAAAACGATGAGTGGACGATACCAACGGAGAATGAGCTGCAAGACTTTGTGAATGCAGGTGATGAGCTTTTGTGGTCTGATGTGAGAGAAGCGATGGGAGGAAATGTAGACGTCGGACCAAGTACAAGAAGTAAAAGAGAGCGTTATAGAGATGACGATGATGAGATTGATGTGGGTGTGGGCTTGGAGGAAGAAGTGAATGCTTTAGACGATGTTGATTCGGATGCTGAACCGTTGGACTGCAATTAGAGTTCGACGCTTTTATTATCAGTTTATGCAATTATGCTATGTGTTTTAATTTAATTTCGTTTGAAACTTTTATTATCTGCTTTAGATCTTATGATTTTAATTTAATTTCGTCTTGAACTTTTGCTATGTTTTATGTTTAATCTTTTATGGTTTTAATATAGTATATATATATATATGATATATATATATATTATTTATATATATATATATATATATATTATATAATATTCTAAATAATAAAGAACCGAGTCTCACCGGAGATCTCACGCGATAACCGATATTTCAAATT
Source organism: Tanacetum coccineum (assembly GCA_026074375.1). NCBI lineage: Eukaryota > Viridiplantae > Streptophyta > Magnoliopsida > Asterales > Asteraceae > Tanacetum > Tanacetum coccineum. The sequence goes on along the minus strand of BQNB010038544.1, from coordinate 30,403 downwards.
CGTACTTGAACGGATATTCGAATCTGAGAGATAACTGCATTGCGCACAAAAACCCCTTACAAAAAACGATGGTCGACAAAAAGGTTGGAAAAATAGCGGTTTGGACCGGGTCGGGTGGGTCAAAATCCGGGTTGGGTCAGAGATACAGGTGGTGTTCCTGATGTTTGTATAGTTTGTTAGTAGAACTGCTCACCAATTATATTATAAAACATACATTTACCATTACAAAAACGACCAACACACCTGTCGTTTTGCTGTTGGGCTACTTTTAGCCTGTCCCATTTGGTTCGGTCCACTATGCCATTTTTTTTCTTTTTTTCTTTATACGAGCGGTGCATCACTCTAATTTATTCTTACGATCTTTCTAGATCTTCTCACTGCCATCTTCAAAATCGTGAAATAGCTAGATTTTTATACTAAAAATATTAGGGGTTTTGGGTCAAACCGACCCATATAATCCCAAATCTGGAATAATAGGACCACAAAAGACATAACGCATTTTGTCAGTTACAATGGAAAGAGACATACGGTTCTAAGACCCGACCCAACCCATTCATTCGCTTTTTCATTCTATCTAAATAGATAGGATTAGTGTATAACAAGATGATGACTTTTCTGATTGATTAATAAGACACTTATGACTTTGGTATATTTGATTTTTGCCACTACAGAAAATTTCGATCCAAATTTGGATCAAAGTTTTGGTTGATCAGGCACAAAATCATCATATACCCAATTTTTGTGGTCATACCGAATCAAGAACAAGCGGGGGTGATATCACCGGGCAAATCGGCGACGCCACCAAAGTAATTTAATCACTGGAACGAAGGGTTTTCACCTCAAGAAAGATTATTTGGATTCTGGAAATCCAATTTTTTTGTTTGTCTGATTCGATACAAGACAAGAACACCACAGATCTTGATTGAGTCAAAGTCATCAAATCAGGGATAACCAAAACCAATCAACAAAAAGGAACAACACACACTTTTGTAGATCCATCCATAAATTCCCAAGTTAGCAATCGAACACGATTTGCCATCAAAGAAAACCCATATTAGGTGGATGGTTTAACATGATCCCAAAATTAAAAACGAAACCTAATCGTGATTTGTAAAAATCGAGGAAATATGTGGTGAAGTACACAAGGAGAGGAGGCGAAGATTTGCGCCATCTCACCGGAGGATTAACACCACCGGCGACGAAAAAAGAAAGGAACGCAGCCCACCACAGTTCGAACACCATGAGAAAGGGTCGAACAAAAGGAGAAAAAAAGGCGCAGCAATAAAACAGTCGGTTCAGAGGAGTGGGATTATAAAGGGTTAACACTACTAACCCTATCAGGTTTTGAATCTTACAAAACATACCCCTTTTTTTATTTCATACATCATTATATCCAAATTGGAATTAGAATATAGAAACCTTTATGCATTTTGCTATATTTTCCCTTGACTAAAAGAATAGTTCATTTTCTGCCTAAAAAATAGGATATAGATAGTAGGACAAAAGGATTAAGAGTGCTACTATTTTCTAAGAAAAAATTTGTAAGAGTAATTAACCTTAGATTTTTTCTTTAGAAAATAAGAATTAAGAATAAGGATTAAGGCAGCTAAGAGTACTCACAGAAAAAAGGAAGATCCGACATAGTGTTAGGGATTTTTATTCTTGGAGATTTTATTTTGCGATATCTAGAGTTATGACGAAGGATATATGATAGTGGGAGACACGTCTAGAAAGAACTTAGCGCACCACTCACAAACCTCAATTTCCATGTCATTATTAAAACCTGACTTATCACTATGGGCAATTCTTTTTTTTCTTTTTTCTTTTTTTTTTTTTTCAGAATGCCAAAATCCTGAAGCAAACGGTGTATGGGACAATGATAGAACCCATGACAAAACGTAGATGATAATAGGAAAAGACAAAATGCCATGCTTTTCTATACCAAGCATACCCCGAAGAACAACTCTTCAATATTACCAACACATAAAACGCGAACGAAATATGGACTGCTTTAAAAACAAACAGTAGGGTGAAGAAAGCAGTCCAAACAAGCGAGATTCAAACACTCAAATTGAATTTGCGTTATTACATATGAAGGGAAGACGAAACAATTAGACCCTTCACGCATAAACTAACCACCCTCGCAAATAAAGCCGTGTTTGGACACACATTTGATGTTCTACCTTAGTACGAAAACTATTAAATGCCGTACCCGATAGGTATTTGCAAATCGTTGCTTCAAATTGAACAATATTCAGCTTAGGCTGAAAATGGTCCTTAGAAGAAGCGATTGGCTAGGATTAAGGCATATGAGGAAAGAATTAAATTTAAGAAAGGGAAGCAAATGAACGATCAAGAGAAACTAATGTTCACACGACATGATAACAGAGGAAAGAATTTTAGGGGACGTGGTCGTGGAAAATATAAATTTTCTCACAATAATAACCACGAGAAATTTAGAGAGGAAAAGAAAAATGGAGATACCTCTTCTAAGAAAGATGATAAAAACAACTTCAGGAAATCTAGAGCAGACCATAGCAAACTGACTTCTATAATTGCAATAAGATAGGGCATATTGCGCCTAATTGTCAACAGAGACAAAGAGCACGAGAGATCAAATCTAGTAGAAGAAGAATAGAACCAAAACCCCCCCCCCATATTATGGCGCTCTAGATAAAGAGAGAGAAAGTTGTAGATCAAGAAGTCTCGCTACACGAAGAAGATGTAGGATATAAGGACGACTAAGGAACAAAAAAAAAAAACAGTCAATGGGTTACTTGGATAATGGAGCAAGTAACCACATGACAGGGATGAGAGATCATTTTGAGAATCTAGATGAGAAGGTTAGTGGGAGAGTCAAATTTGGAGATGGCTCATACATTGAAATCAAAGGAAAAGGTTCAATTGTAATAGAATGCGACGATGGGAAACAAAGATTATTCACACTCTATACATACCCAGCCTAAAAGCAACTTTTAAGCCTTGGACATTCTCAGAAATTGCTGACAAAGTAGACACTGGTGGATAACGAATTACGGTTTATGACTGTAACAATAGATATTTATTCTAGAAGTCCAAGACAAAAAAAACAGACTCTATAAGGCTATTTTAAAGATAGGGACGCATGTCTGTCTATTAGCAAATCTGAGCGACACTACATGGTTATGGCACGCAAGATTAGGACATCTCAACTTTGAGTCACTAAAAACTATGAACCAAAAGGACTTAGTTCATGGTGTACTGCATCAACATACAACACAAATTTGTGATGTTTTGTTTTAGTCGGAAAACAAAGCAGAGCGCCATTTCCCAAAGAAAGAAAAAGGTAGATCTTACATCAACCACTAGATCTAATTTATAGAGAATTGTTTTTATGCGGTCCAATTACACACAACACCTTCTGGGAAGAAATACATATTCTTATTAGTCGATGACTATTCAAGATATATGTGGGTATATTTCTTAAGTACAAAAGATCAAGCTTTTGATACTTTTAAGGAATTCAAGAAAACGATAGAAAATGAGTTAAGGACAACATTGAAGATGTTTAGGACGGATCGTGGAGGAGAATTCAATTCGAGCGAATTCACACAGTATTGCAAGGAAAATGGCATAGCACGACAACTTACCGCCCCTTACTCACCACAGCAAAATGGAGTAGTAGAAAGAAGAAATAGGACCATCATGTCAACAACGAGATGCATGATGAAGGCAACTGAAATGCCACAAGACTTTTGGGCTGAAGCTGTTAGACACGCCATATACATTCTAAACAGCGTTCCCACAAAAGCCCTAGAAGACATCACTCCATACGAAGCTATTAAAGGAAAAAGCCAACCATAAAGAACTAAGAGTCTTAGGCTGCAATAGCATACGCAAAAGGTAACTTCGCTAACATCTAACAAAGTTAGATGACAGAAGCATATAAAATGGTATACTAGGAAACGAGCATGGATCAAAAGCTATCGCTTGTTTGCATCCAACCACACAAAGGATATGTGTTAGTAGAGATGTGAAGTTTAGAAAACTGAGAAATGGATTGGAGTAAATATTTAGTTGAGAACCCAAACGACGAACCAGTATGGACTGATTTTCAGAATAGGAATCTTGAAGAAACAAACGACCAGCACAATCCTAGAATAATCACCCAAATAGAGGACGAGGTTTTCCCTACGATGGATGATGGATATAAACTCACATTAGCAGACTCACCAGCCAAGACACTTCACACACCACCTAAAAGGTCACCTCAAATCAATTCCCAAAGATAAACCCAATCAAAGTGCGAAGCATAGCCCAAAACAAGAAACACAATCATACTTTGATCAAACAGCCAATAAGTGGTTATAGAACTTGACTGATATATATGAAAGTCAGGAGGAATTATTACTGGATGAGGATGAACCGAGAACTTATAAGAAGCATCAAATGACTAAAAATGGTTAGACGCACTGCAGGATGAATCTAGTTTCCATCAATAGAACAAAACATTGGAGATTAACATCCTTACCACCTGGTCACAAAGCAATTGGTTTGAAATAGGAATTTCAAGACAGAAAGATGCAGAGGGAAGATATCAAGCATAAAGGCTAATTAGTAGCAAAAGGCTACATACAAGAGATGGCATATGACTTTGAAGAAGTTTCGCACCAGTAGCAAGATCGAAACCATCCGGTTACTACTCGCATAGAAGCTAAAACCAAATGGCAGTACATCACCTTGACGTAAAATCGGCATTCTTACATGGAGACTTACAAGAAGAAGTATACGTCTCACAACCTGAAGGATTTATCAAAAGAAAAGATAATGGAAAAGTCTACAGACTTATAAAAGCATTATATGGATTAAGACAAGTACCGCGAGCTTGGAACATCAAACTAGATAAGACTTCAAGAAATGTGCACTGGAGCAAGCCATCTACACAAGAACAGAAAGAGATTCGATCCTTTTAGTAGGAGTCTACGTGGATGATTTAATATCCAATGGCTCACTAAGAGAGAGATAGGAACCAAATTTAAGATCAATTGGAAAGAGATTTTTGAGATGAGCGATTTGGGATTGCTAGCCTATTACCTTGGCATTGAAGTCACACAATCTGGAGGTGACATATCTATAAAGCAAATCTGCACGCAAGGAAGATATTAAAGGAAGTTGGAATGCTACGAAAGCAAACGAGACAATCATACAATGGATCCAGAACAAGACTAACGAAGGGACGTGAAGGTAACAAGGTTAACTCGACTGATTACAGAAGCTTATTGGGATGTTTAAGATATCTGCTTCACACAAGACCCGAATTAAGTTATTCTGTAGGATTACTTAGTCGTTTTTATGCAAGAACCAAAGGAATAACATATGAAGGCCATAAAGAAAGTACTACGCTATGTGAAAGGAACAAAGGATTATGGAATCACCTACAAGCATAACGGAGGTAACAAGATATATGGATACAGCGACAGCAGCTACGGAGTTAACACTCAAGAAGAGGTCAATTATATGAGACGGAGCCGGAGAATGTATAACCAGAGTAGACGAGGTAGGTCGGGTCAAACTAACGCACAAACCCATACAAAAAAAGAATGGGTCAGACAAACGGTTGGAAAAATAGCGGTTTGGACCGGGTCGGGTGGGTCAAAATCCGGGTTGGGTCAGAGATACAGGTGGTGTTCCTGATGTTTGTATAGTTTGTTAGTAGAACTGCTCACCAATTATATTATAAAACATACATTTACCATTACAAAAACGACCAACACACCTGTCGTTTTGCTGTTGGGCTACTTTTAGCCTGTCCCATTTGGTTCGGTCCACTATGCCATTTTTTTTCTTTTTTTCTTTATACGCAGCGGTGCATCACTCTCTTTATTCTTACAGATCTTTCTAGATCTTCTCACTGCCCATCTTCAAAATCGAGAAATACCTAGATTTTATACTAAAAAATTTAGGGGTTATTGGGTCAAACCGACCCCCATATAATCACAATCGGAATAATAGGACCCACAGAAAGAACATAACCGCCATTTGTCAGTTACAACTGAAAGAGACATATCGGTTCTATGAACCAACACAACCATTCATTCGCACCTTTTCATTCTATATATAAAGATAGGATTATTGTATAAACAAGATGATGACTTTTCTTGATTGATTAATAAGAAAACTTATAGACTTTGGTATATTTGATTTTTGCACTATCAGAAATATCGATCCAACAATTGTTTAGTAGAGAATCGTGTCTCGGGTGGGTTTAAGTATAATGAATCACTCGATACTTCCAGCAACTTTGATATGCTGCTGAATGATTATGATGGGGTAAATGGTTTTATTTCTGCTGCTGCAGAGTCTGAGGGACGATCGTCATTTTATGATGTGGAGGAAAGTCATGAGCAAGTTTTTTCACCCCCTTTCCTCATGGATGCATCTCTGTCTGCAGATTCTTTTGAGGATCTACTTGGTATGTTTGTTTGGAAAAAGCATATATGTGTTATATGTATGCGTGTCTCTTAACTACTAGTAATAGTCTAATATCTAAAAATGTTGCCACTGTTTTTATATGCAGCACCTCTATCAGAAACTGAAACTGCCTTGATGGAGCATTAATAACAAATTTCAAAGTGGTTGCTGGTGTTATACTCGTACAAAGATGATGTAGTTTCTATAATTGGTGTAGTAGATTGCGTGGGTGTGAATCATTTTGATATACATGGTGCTTGTATCTTTGACCCAGCTTTCATCAATTGGATTAAGTTAGCAATTTGAGGTCCTTTAACAACTGGTCATATGATCGGTCCAAAGATGATGATAACTTGCTCTAGGTGTCTGAGGATTGTAGTTTATATAAAGTCTTACAACCATCTTGGTCCGGTAATGGCATTCACATGCTAGTCATCAGGTGATGTTGTTTTTGAGATTTCAACCATCTTGACGGGGAGGTTGAGAAAGAAATGACTAATTCAAAGCCTGTTGATAGATGTGATGTTGGATATTGATTGCTTTTGATCTATATTGAAATTGTATAATCTCTCGTTTATTCTTTTGTTGGTTTATTAAGTGAGCCTGAATGATTTAACGTGATCTGATATCTTGCTTACCTCGTCTTTGACCTCATTTTGCTTTGCAGTCTTGGTTTTTTTCCCCTCCATCGATTCTATGTACTATGTAGGGCAATACTATGTACTATGTAGGGCAATAAGCCGAGCCGAGCTAGAACTCGATGAGGCTTGAGATAACTCAAAAAACTTAGGCTACTTATGAGCCCAGGTTGAGGGTTTCATAATGTCCAAACATGCGTGGAACTCCATGTACTTGGTAGTAGTATATTCATATATTTTTCTATCACCCATATCCTTATCCATTTAGTTGGGCTGTAAACGAATCGGACGAATATGAACGGAGTTTTGTTCATGTTCATGTTCGTTTATTAAGAAGATTAGTTGTTCATGTTCGTTAATTAAGACACTCACCGAACGTAAATAACTGAACATAATTGATCATAGAAAAACAAGCATACATTGTTTTAAATTATGCATAATATTATGTTTTATAAGTGTTGTTTTGCTTAAACAAACTAATTTAAAAAGTATATATTAAAAGACATGGTATATGAGGGTAAAAAAATAAATGAACAAATAATTGGACGTTAACGGACATAAATGAACGAAAAAGACATTTGTCAGAACATAATATTCATGTTCCTTCATTTGATACATAAACGAACATTGGTATGTGAGGAGAAACTGGTATGCAAATGAACTTTTGCCATAATGTTATATTTTTACGTAAACATATATAATTCAACACTAAATTACTATGAATGACATTTCTATCTCGTTTCATGTTTATTTTTGAATCAAAAAATTAGCCCCCAAGTTTTTTTTTCACAAATTTAATACATTTTTTATGTGTTTTTTTCTCCACAAAAATTTACAAGGGTAAGACTAAATCTACCAAAAAACATTTCTAAACCTACCATGATTGGCATAATCAGTATGTTTTTCTTCACTTTTTATTAAAAAAATCATTTTACATTTTACTTTTTTTTAAATTTACCATCATTTCTATAATAATTATGCATTTTATAGGTTGGCCATATCCAAGTATAAATACCCCTATCCAAGTGTGGGGTGGGTGTTGGTTCCAAGAACAAAACATATGGCCCAACTAAAGCCTTAATAGGCCGGCCATATCCAAGTATAAATACCCCTCTCCAAGTGTGGAGAGGGTGTTGGTTCCATTTGTATTTTTCAATTGTAATTCAACCATCTCATTTTTCTCTCTTTAGTTCTCTCTCTAAAACTTCTCTCTACATTTCTCTCATTCATCTTTTTTATTTTCTTATCAAATCCATGATGAAGTGAAGGTGATATTGGGTTACCAACATATTATATAGGCTATATTTTTATTTTACTTTTTAGGTGTTTTAATTTATGTGGATGAAAATTGGTTGAATAGTCATAAAGAAAAGTTTGTGTCTGCGTGGTGTGATCAGTATTTTAACTTTAGGAATCGCACAACCAACAGAGTTGAAAGCCAACAAGCCAAGTTAAAAAAGTACATGCATAAAAAAAATACTCATTTGATCAAATTTTGGGATATATCAGTCAAGTCGTGCAATCCCAAGTTACAGCAATAAATGAAACCTTTGAACGAAGTAGAATTTCTCGTTATCATCAACATAACATATCATGTTTCAGCTTATTATAGGGTTTTGTTTCAAATAAAGCACTTGATATGATTTTAGGAGAACTACGTCGATTTAATGATCTTGAGTTGAACTACTCAGCATGTGGTTGTCAACTTCGTAAGAGTTGTAGGCTACCATGTGCTTGCGAACATTTAGTGTACTTAAATTCGGGTAAGTTTTTTTTAACTAAAATCATTTGATTAATTATTCGAGGTCCAAGCTTGAAGAAACAATAAAAAAGTTTGTTTATCCGAAAAGTCAAGATCTCGGTATAAGGAGGTATTCAACTAGACTTTTTGAGATTGGCTTAAATATGGAATCGGCGAGACATAGTTCCTACTCGAACTATGAAACATGTGTAGCCAACTTGTTCCCAGATTTAAATGAAAAACCTACCAGACACAGTTCATATGTGAGTCAGTCATTTGCCAAACATGGTTCATTTACGGTAACAAGCGATTCTGAAAGAATTTTGAGATATCTTCCACAAATTTTTCGTCCTTATCTTACAGGTTTACAAGATGTAAAAGGTGACGGGAATTGCGGATTTCCATCGGTCGTTGTCGCTCTTGGTCTATCTAAGGATCAGTGGCCTCGAATTCAGTCAGACTTGGTGCGGGAGTTAGAGGCTAACGATCAAAACTACAAGTATATATTTAGAACGACGGGTTATAAACAAATTTATAAAACTAGCTAATAGAGGAAATGTCGGAGGTTGTACTACAACTTTTCCGATTTGGCCTAGGCCACCACAATCAGAGCCACATGAGACAATTGTCATTGCTCATGTGTATGGTAACCATTACATTAAAGTGTCATTACGTGAAGGTTGCCCTTTACCGATGACTCATCCACTTTGGAGGACTTATAGAAGTGACATTGCATCTACATGGGAAGACCCCTATATTAGTCGTCAAGAAGAGTTTCGCGAGCATTATTATCGTATTACTCAATTTTTTATTGATCGAAATAATAATTTAACGTTCTATTTATTGTAATTCTAGTTTTTTATCAATGAATGCATGAATATTTGCTTATTTTTTATATATGTATGTATAGTTAAATAAACAAAAATTATAAAGTTTATAATAAAAATTAAAAAAGAACATAATCATAACATTAATCATGATAAAAAAAGTAAAATGTATAATGATTATACAAGGGTTAGTCTAAATCTACCAAGCAAAAATACTAAACTTACCATAATTAGCATAATTATTATGTTTTTTTCACTTTTTATTAAAAACTTTATATGATTATCATATGATTAATTAATGTAATCATTATGTTTTTTTCATATTTTATTAAAAACTTAATATGAGTATTAATTATTATGCTATTTTTTTTCTTTTCATGGTTAAGTAATTCTTTTGTTATACTCCATTCATCCTAAAATAATAGTCTCCTATTGACTTTTTAAGTATTTTTTTAATCAACTTTGACCTTAAATATTTTTTTGTGTGTTATATAATACTTGATGTAAAATATACAAATACATTCATTTTTGAATCTATTTTCATTGTTATAATTTTCATCGAGTGTTATATAACACAAACAAAAATATTTAAGCTTAAAGTTGATAAATAAAGACTTAAAAAGTTAAAAGAGGACTATTATTTTGGGATGGATGGAGTACTTTTTATTTATTTAATTGAAGGTTGAAAAAACTGTAAATCGTTAGTTGGACGGCCGACCACCTTATAGCTTGTAATCGGTCTAGGCGGGATTAATCGGCGATTAATCAGACTGGCCTTTCTGGCAAAATTTGGGTATTTTCGGCAAGTTTTGTGTATTTCTGACAAGTTTTAGGTATTATTGGCCAGATTTTTTTCAAAAAAATAACTTGTAATATATTTAAAAGTTACTATAAGTGATCAAAACAAGTTTACGGTGAGTTTTAGGTACTTCCGGCAAGATTAGAAGGTTTCCGGCAAGCTTGACCACCGTTGATCACCGTTGACCATGGTTGACCTATTTGTTTGACCCTGTTACATAAATCGACAAGGTCGGTGGCCTTGTAGCGCCTATATAATATTTGTGTGTGGTTATCATATGTAAACATTCTCAATGACTTTTTAAAAATTTATATTTATAAATAATAACTAACTTTAAAGACACCAACATATATCAAGTCTTGTCAAAAAGGTTATGTGGTTTATCATACATCAACGTTTGAGAATTATAGCTTATATCCAATATTGTTGACGATAAATTATACTATATAATATTTATTCAAGAGAGTAGTGAGCCGACATTGTTGTGAAGTCCTTCGAGCTAACGAACGGATTTAAGGAGGGGATCGGTCAGTGTGTGTTGAGGAGGCGCGGCTTGAGCCGGCACCGATCACAAGCTGAGTCGAGCCTACGATTTGCGAGATTAAGATAATGGTTATAGTTACAAACCTTAAAACTTAAGTGTCTAAGCTTTTTTAAAATGCACACATGTAGCAAAATTGATCTCAAATGAAATATGATTATATTTTAAGAATTTTGATATAAATTGTTCGGTATTTATTTTATTTTGTTATGTATTTTATAAAGATTGTAGATGGTTTCTGAAAAACATATAAAAACCACTCTTGACTAAATGCCGCTGAGGCATGAGACGTGACCTCCACGTTATGAAATAGATAAAAGCATCGGTGGTAGGTGTGGCTCCCAACGTTATGGGTTCGCCATGACATCAAAGCCGTGCGGATTGGTCATACCGCCACGTCACGTCTCACACTATTTATAACTTTGATAAAAGTTAAATTATTTGTATATTTTTCTTAGGTTGCTCACTATGGATTATACTAATTCATTTTGAAAACTTTTATAATCATAAATGAAAAAGTCACAGTTGGTAAAAAAATTCACATGCGGGAAAATCATATGTGATTTCTCATGCAAGTTTTAACAACGAAAAAAAGGAAAAAATAGAAAAAAAGATGAAAAAACGTGAAAAAGACGAAAAATGTTTGTCGATGGTATATCAAAATGACCATTTATAGAAAGATAATTAAATGGCCGTCATGATATATATTTTTTTCGCATAACTATTAATTGTTTAAAAGTTATTAACATTTAAAAAAAATGGTAAGTTTGCTAAAATGTTGGAGACCGATTCGTTGATATCTTCATAAAGTTAAAGGTGCTACTATTGGTACCTCTGGCTCATCAAAAATTATCAAAAAAGTACAAAACATTCTCTTTGTCCATTCAATTTACACTGCAACCCTATAAAGACCCCTCCTAAAAAGCCGTTTGTGCCCTTTGGTTTTCAATTTTTTTCATTTTTTATTTTTTCTTATTTTTATAATTTTTGTTTATATTATAAAACAGTGAAACGCATAATGCGAAACAAAAATTATAAAATTTAACAAGTCAAAAGTATTAAACTATCAATAAGTACCGAACATAACCTGATAAAAAAACTGTGTTGCACTGGGAAAAACAAATGTTTTGTATTATTTTTTTTTACTTTTTAATAGGCTAGAGTTATCAATAGTAGCACCCAAATTAAATATCTAGATCAAAATTAATTCCATGGTGAATTTGTCTCATTTGTTTTATGCGGATGATGCAATCTTTCTTGGCCAATGGAGTGAGCTCAATATCGATTCGTTAGTTCGAGTTTTGGATTGTTTTTTTGGGGCTTCTGGTCTTCGTATTAACATGTGTAAGAGTAAGATTATGGGTGTTAACGTTGAAGATGAGATGGTTAAAAACGCGGCTTCTAAACTTGGGTGTCTTGTCCTTAAGACTCCATTCACTTATTTGGGTACGAAAGTTGGGGGAAATATGTCAAGGAAGCAAGCTTGGAAAGAAGTGGTGGACAAGGTGTTATCTCGTCTTTCTAGATGGAAGATGAAACTCCTTTCAATCGGAGGCAGACTCACTCTTCTTAAGTCCGTGTTAGGATCTATGCCAATCTTCCATATGTCCATTTTTAAGGTTCCCTCGAGTATTCTTAAATCTCTTGAATCTATTCGTAGTCGGTTCTTTAATGGCCAGGATCCGAAGAGTAACAAAGCTTCTTGGGTAAAGTGGAACAAGGTCCTAACTCCGAAGGATAAAGGGGGTTTAGGGGTATCAAGCTTGTTTGCCCTTAATAGAGGTCTCATGCTCAAGTGGGTTTGGCGGTTCTATTCTCAGAAATGTTCCTTATGGACTAAAGTGATTAAGGCTATTTATGGGGAGGACGGGAATTTGAACAAGGATGTTTCTGGTGGAGTTCGAACCTGCTGGACATCGATAGTTCACGAAGTAAGGGTGTTACAAGGTCGGGGTATTAATGTTGCAGATTACATCCGATTGAAGCTGGGGAATGGGGAGAACACGCGGTTCTGGGTCGACAATTGGTATGAAGGCGGTGTCATCAAAGAGCTGTTCCCACGTATGTTCGCTCTTGAGTTGAATAAGAATGCTACTGTTAGTTCGAAATTGAATGCGTCAAGTTTAGATAACTCATTTCGAAGAAAAGCGAGAAGTGGAATTGAAGAGATGCAACTTAACTCTTTGGCTGAGATTTCTCGGATGACTACTCTCGTGCCTTGCGAAGATCGTTACGTTTGGACGTTAGAAAGTGATGGGGTCTTTTCAGTGGCTTCAATTCGAAAAGAGATTGTGGGGGAATCGGTTTAGGTTGTTAGTTTGGCCGACTAGGTGGGTTTAAACTCTGTACCAATCAAGGGAATATCATAGTTGGAAAGTCAAATCTAACAGCGTCCCAAGCGTATTAATATATCTCATCGTGGGATGGGATATTGATTCGATTGTTTGTCCCATTTGTAAATGACGGTGTGGAACCGACATAAACCCCCCATTTATTTTCTTTTAATGCGTTGTAGTGATACAGCTTATGCGTAAGTATCATCTTGATGGAAATATCGACTATTCAGATGTGAATTTCTTACGAGAAATGGCGAGTTTGGGTAGGTTTCTATTCGGATTCAATTCCAAACTCTAAATGCGTTCTTGAGGTGGTCGTAGGTATACTTTGGTTTTTTGGTTGTTATGTGGAACTTTCGCAACAAGCTTCTGTTTGATAAGAAGATCCCTAAAAAGGCGCTGATATTTGATAATTTAGTTTCTAGTTCTTTTTATTGGTGTAAATTCAGATGTAAAGCGTCGTTCAAGTGGGACGATTGGCTTAAGAACCCTTATATTGTTCTTGTTTGATCTAGCTCCTTGCTAGTGTTTTAATAAATCGTCGTTCAAAAAAAAAAAGGGAAGCCAAGCTAAACAAACAGTCAAAGGCGTTTACTTTATATTCGGGCTTATACTTAAACTTCATAAGCGGCTTATGGCTTATCATTGATAAGCTCATAAGCCCATATGTGAAAGAAATTAGGCACAATCTCATGTAAAAAAATGTCCATACCTTATGATTTGTTTAAGAGCATTGTTAAATCCTCCTATAAAATCATTCAACATATCCTCCTACACATACAATAATATAATATATATTTTTTGCACTTATTCTCTCTCTAAATCTAAACTGTTAATTCCGCCATTTGTCAAGATCTTGTGTGTGAAAACGATTTATAGGATGTTTTTTGTAGGAGGAAGTAACTTTTTTGTTTGTTTAAAATGCTATCCATGCTATAAAGAAT
>BQNB010038544.1:2448-15837 GCA_026074375.1 Tanacetum coccineum | reverse complement strand
ATTGTCCAAGGGATACTTGGAGATTTCCTTAATTTCTCTATAAGTATATTATTTTACGTGTATGTAAAACTACGAATCAAACCCTTATATTGTTCTTATTTGATCTAACTTCTTGCTAGTGTTTTAATAAATCGTCGTTCAAAAAAAAAACGAACCCTTATTATCTTTGTTACTTTTGTCATAAACAAAATTGACTTGATTTTTAATTACATTTTTCCTTTTAATTATTCAATAATCACATTTACTTACATTCCATATATAATATATGCATATTCAATATGTAACAAAATCATTTCAACTGTATCCACTATTTACTAAACAAGATAAAAACATTTTTGTAGTAGAAGATGAATAAAATGAATGCTCCATCTATTGTTGATAACGTTGTTGAACAATTTCTTAGCAAAAATGATGTTAATGTAAGATTGTACTATTTTGATTATTGCGTTTATGTTTATCAATCGTTTGCTAATTTATTTTTCATATTTTGTATTTCAGATTCATCATAATTTTTAATTTGTCATATTTCAATCACAATTTGTTAAATTGAAACTCGAATACCGTTATACATGTCGTTACATGAAACACAATATCACATCTATAATTATGCGCCTTTCATTATTGTGCACGGATACTCGTATTGTCAAACCATTATATTGGAAATAAAAAATTATCCCATCTTTACATATAACCCTAAAACCCTAACACTCCTTAATAGAATATGGAAATTAGTACTAAATTAGTGTCGTTGCTGGGGGTTTTCCTCGCAGATTTCAAATCACCCCACCTACGTTTTAACAACAGCAATTGCCACTGTGTTGCTGTTCTAGCGAACATCTTTTCGGGAAAGTTATGATAACAGCGGATGACTGCTTTAATAGCAGATTAGCAATGACTTTCACCAAGCAACTGATGTTAAAATCCATACTGATGGTTTCAGAGAAGAATGACTAAAACCCAATAACAGGATGATGTTAAAATCCATACTGATGGTTTCAGAGAAGAATGACTAAAACCCAATAACAGGATGATAAACAGATCAAAGTAATTTTCATACATAACTTTTACTGATGGAAGTCAAAAGTTTTACAAATGTAATATGAAATCACAACACATTAACCTTAGTCCCCATCTGAAGATTTTGCAACCCACAACACTATCACTCTATCCATAAAAAAAAGCCCAAAGAAAATCAATAAAACTTTATAATACAAAACAGGAGTCCTATTTGTTTTCACCTTCCCCCTAAAAGGTTAGTTTATATTGTTTTAATGCATGTAAACATATAACATTTACGAAAGTTAGAAAACAAGCTTAATTCATCTTCACACTTTGTGCATCACCCCTTCCTTACTCAAAGGTATAAGTGGCGGAAACTGTGCATCATCGCCAAGTCTCACCGGCCCCTCCTGGGCCCTGAATCTGTAAAAACGCAAAAGCAAGAATTATCACGTGCGCCATATGTGCCCTACAAGAGAAAGAAAAACAGAAAACGAGTCATTGAACTTACATTGTAGATCTTGTAGTCGGGACAGGACCAAAAGATCCGAACACTGGTACTCGGAGGTGAGTAGGACCGGTACTCGGGCCTGCATCATTGGTAGAACCACTAGGAACGTGATGAGCTGGCATGGCTGGTCCAGGACCCCTCCCTCTTCTTATAGTAATAGGGACAAACGAGCCAGTTCCCCGAACCATGTTTGCGGAATTACCACTAGCTTCAATAGCATTTTGACCAGATAAAATTGGTCTTGATGGTGCACCACCACCATTAGTCAGAAGATCAGCAACAGCAGTGTTTAAATCAAAACCTTTAAAAGATTTGGCACTCGCCAGATTCCTTATATGATTTGCATAGTCTCCAGAGAGGTTTACTATATTCAAACTCTCATTCTCTTCTCTTGGTGGCAATTCAAGCTCGAAAGTCTTATTCAATAGATTTTGGAGCTCCTCGGCAACTTCTTTTTTTTCTTCTTCTTCGTCAGGAGTCAAATCAGAATCACTTTCTTCTGAGGATTTTCCAGTAGACTCACCATTCATTCCCGGTATACTATCATCAAGATACCCATTTGACCAGTTTGACTGATCCTCGTTTGAAGACAACACAGTCACCGTGACCGAAGATGGTGTTGAAGTTTCAAAAAATTTCAATGGATTTGCCTTTAAAGTATTTTGGAAGTAGTTTTTGATCCCGTCACCTAAATTCTCACTCGGTAGTAACATTACTTCGCTAAGCCTACGACCACCGTATCTTAAGGCTATC
The DNA here is from genome assembly GCA_026074375.1 of Tanacetum coccineum. NCBI lineage: Eukaryota > Viridiplantae > Streptophyta > Magnoliopsida > Asterales > Asteraceae > Tanacetum > Tanacetum coccineum. The sequence continues at coordinate 13,574 of BQNB010038544.1, read as the reverse complement.
TTCATTCTTGCAAAGTTATTAACTACAAATGATCAACACATTTTGGTTATGGAGATCCATGAGATGATTGCTTACCGGAAATATATTATCACTTACATGTACTGACGCTACGGCCGAGATTGTTGTTTGCTTTTAACGGGTCGATAATATTAATAAACTTCCTTTGAAAAAAGGGCATATATGTCTCGGATTTTTTAGAAGGCACCACGAACATGTCTATGTAGTTGTTCAGAGACTTCTCTCCCAGCATAACAGGGGTCTCGACTGTTCAATACATGTAAAAGAATCAGAAAAGGAAATGAGTTTATATACGTTGTAGGCATTTAATGGTCGTAATTCTTAATTCTTACAGGTCACGTTATGCAATTGAGATAATTCAACTCGACCATATAAGCTGATGCAATGACGTTCCCAATCGAACCTACTGTAGTATTCTAAGAACCGGTACAAGACCTAAACCAGGCATAAAAAAAAATTTAGGAGTTAGCTTAAGTATTCAAATCCTAAATGTTTTCACGTGAATAGAAGAGATTAATCATTACCATTAATGGGTCAATCAGCGAATCATAGTACATAATGAAGATGTACAGGATTAACGTCTCCAAAGCATAAGTCGAGAAAAAACCAGAACTAGCGCCATGGATACAGCTTTCATAATTACACCATGATTTAATGAGAATAATACTCTGTTTAAAGAGATTGTCTTTTCCGATAAGGCTATCAACCTATATCAAGGAAATGTAAAATAAATCAACATGGCATGGTAATAAAAAGACGATAAAAGTTTAACAAAATTCATGCCGAATCAAAGCGTGATAGTACCTGCTCCAGAAAACACAAAGAACAAAGTCCGCCTAACTGATTCCATGAGATGTCTATTAAGAAACCACCAACATTGCATTTAATAATTTTGACCTGTCATTGGAAACATTATGATCACAGATTCACAACCAAGAAATTAACTGTTTCTTGATCGACCATAAGGAGGCGTTTGGGATTGTTTTTTCAAATTAAATAAGCAACTATATACTGCTTAAAAGCAACTTACTTTTTTATCAATAGTTCCTAACAACCCCAAATCTTTGTACTTATGTATTGTATCAAAATGCAGTAAGCAGATAATATATATTCCAAACACCCATTGAGTAATAAAGGAAGATTGGGCATGAATTTATCTTTACCTCCGTATTTTGACACGAGCTAGTTATATACAAATAACTATAATTAATGCATACGAAATCTAATACTAACATGAGTCATATATCCTATAATTAACATTATTCAAATTCAAGTAGTTGAATCACGAGGATAACCTCAGCAAAGATGCACTTGATGTCCTGTATCTTAAACTCAGCATTTTCATTCTCCTTCTCGATTTCAAGTAAGTCAACAACACGGCCAGGAAAAGGGATGTTCTCATCACCAATGACAGTAAGATCGATATCTCCAACACGGAGATAAGTCTTAAGTGGCACCGAACCATATGGAAAGACCTACAAGATTTACAGTACTTAGTTGTAAACATTCACAGGTATAAAATGGCATACAGGAAAGTATATCGAGATTAGTACTCGGTCAGCATAGTTACACATCAAATCCATTAGAGCAGCTAATTACACCACTTAACATTTTTGTGCTCCTTTAAGAACGGAAGTCATATTGCTTCATAAAACATCTCACTCATAAGATTATAAACCTCAGTAATTAAGATAGCATTTTAAAAAGAAGATTGATTTAACAAACAGACTTTCTACACACCTTCTTTGTAAAACTAAACTTTTCGCAATATGATTGCTCTTTGTACATGTGATCGTAACTCCTCTTCAGATCCTAGTGGCTAAAATTCGGGCTTTTCATGCATTTCTATGGATGTGATTTTCTTTTATTATGATTCTTTATATATACTGAGCTTTACTGAGAATCAAGCTTGTTTAAGTTTTGATGTTTATCTATTATGCCAATTAATCATAATAATCACAAAATTTATTTTTGGAGAATTCACATTGCAAATATAATTTTTTTTGATTTACATGAGTTTCCGAGACATTGCAAACCGACTAATTTTAAGGCTGCTACCCTTTTGCAAATGTAATTTATATTACCTATATGCTTACTTGTGTAAAGATTTCCGAGTTACAAGAATAGTTGCAAGGTTGACATTTATCATAGTACATGATTGTTTCAAAGTATAGTGCACACTAATGGTTAAAATCTTTAGTAATTGGCATTCTAGGGCATACCAGCATAACTATTTGACAAATATTATGAACTTATCAAATAGATTACGCATATAAACTAGAATAACAGTTACTATATTTGGATTCCCACCATGTACGTGCACGTGCTATCCGCCCAAAAATCACTTTATTTACAGATTATGTAGTGGTTATTTCAACTTGGATAACTGTATGCAACTAAATATCTAGGCCAATCTGGTTCCTTAAAAGTGAATCTCAACCGTCCTACAGAATGTGAAGTTTTCTGTAGCAAATTTTTCACTAATAAAAGTTATTAGTTGAATATGTACATCAAAATTAATACGTATGATGCTCGTCAAAGCTCATTATATCAAACAAATCATAAAAAGGAAAATCTACATTAAGAAATATGCGAATAATTAAGCTATTGATTTTTGGCCACGAGGATCTGAAAAGAGTTGCGATAATGTGTAAAGAGTACAGCAAACAACGGCAATGGTATGAAAACATAATTTTATAGTGTAAGAGTACTTTTCTTTTCCAATTTTTCTCAATAAGTAGGATCTAAACTCAAATTCATGAGATTTTATAAAAGACAAGCACAAGGCAGAAAACCTGATCTTACAATGCAAAGCTGATATTTGACACATATTTAAACCATAACAGGATCTTGCATAAAGTGTTTTTCACTTAATTATAGATGGAATTGCAGAAGACTTGAAACAACACTTCAAATTTCTGGATACTAGCTAGATTAATCTAACCCGTATGCAACACGACAAAGTAAAGCAGATAGATGACGTCAACAATGATAGAAAAGGAAGGAAGTAATCATTGAACATTTGAACCAATACAAAGAGGAAAACGGTATACCAACCGCCGTAAATGCATCACAACATCTCATTTTTTATTTATCCGCATACGCATTTGTTTACTCTTACTTTTATTAAGAAAAATATGTTATATCAAAAGAGCAAAGATTTTTCATTGTTCATCAATACATTGCATCCAAAAGGACAAACAAATTATAAGATTTTCGGAACAATCAAAAGTAAAACAACATGCGTCTTCGTTAATTATGGATCAACCTCTATGAAATATAGATATATAATCACTAGTAAATACCCAAACAGAAGTTATAATGTAGTATAAGAGTAATGAAATAAAGAAAAGTCCAAGATTGCAATTTTTTCTAGATAGTTACCAAATTACAACTTCAAATCAATTCAAGCATAAAAAAAAATTAACCACATTCTTAACAAGAACCATCAACAGCATGATGCTAGTTGATCACTAAAATCAGTTTTGTGATCATGAAATCATTCACAAAAAGACCCGATATATAATATAAAATATATATAAAAAAAAGATGAAAATAAAAAAACAATTAGGATTCATATAAGTGGAATCGGGTACATACGAGTCAAAACCATGCATTTGTTCAAATAACAATATTATATTATAATATTAATAATAATCAGAACAAATCCCCTAAATTTGCTAAAAAAATAAAATCAACACCCTAATTCACGAATCATGCACAAAATCATGAAAAAGTCCACGTTTATTATTAAAACCTAAATCGTGTTTTAAAATAAACGAAACCCTAATTTATACTTTAATCAAAACCCTAATTAACTGTTTTTTTAATCAGAACCCTAATTTTTATTTTTTAACCAAAAGCCCTAATTTTTTTGTTATATCAAAATTGGAATTTAAATCAATATAATAATTGAAATGATAAAAATAAAAAAATTAATTTAATCCCGATCGATTTTTTTATATATATAGATCTAATGAATTTACATATTAAAACTGGTAAATATTAACTACAGTACTTGCATAAATAAAAACTTCAAACTAAAACAATACTATGCTAACGGAACAGTAGCAAAATAAAACTTAATGCATCCATGCTAAAAAAAGGAAGTTTTAGTAAAATGAAGTAAACCTTAATCACTGGATCACGACATTCGATTATTCGCTTCAAGTACTCGAAAACCCTTCTCCTCTTATCTTCAGATTCATAAGTTGGCCTAACTCGATTCAATACTTTCTGGATCGATTCTTGGCCAACCACCCAGTTCTCCACTGGAATCCGCTCAAAATCCGTCATAGGCAACCTGGATTTAAATGGAAATGTTACCGCTCCAACACCCTCCATTTCAAACTTACAAAGTAAACAGATGAAAAGTTAATAAAATTCGACGTAAACCAAACTCAAATTCTTCGAAAAAGCGAAAAACAACAGAGTTTGGTCAGATTCACAGCGAAACGATGGTTTTTGAAGAAATTTGACTAATAGATTGAAATTTAGGGGAGGATATGATGAATAAAAGTAGACTAAAACATTTATTCTTAATGGCAGGAAAAAAGAAGATGAATTTAATACATTTGGTAATTAGCTTTTTTATTTTTTTGGTGTATTTTTTGTTTCACATATAGCTATAGATACATACATGGACAGATATATAGATATAAGGGAGCGTGTATGTATAAGTTTAATTTATGGAGTGAGCTGCGCGTTAAGCCTGAAGGTGGAGGTGAATGTTTGAACTAGTGTGAGTTTTCACTTTGAGTCCTTTGTGTTTTGGTTTTGTTGTGAATAGTTAAAGACTTACAAATTTAGCTCTAAATATCTATAAGAAATGTGGTTTTAATAATTTTACGTTAAGTGATTGTGACATATTGATGGATTTCTAAATGGATTAAAGTATGCACAAGACGCAGAAGAAAAACAAATCTAATTGAGAAATCGGAAGGTTTTTTTCAATATAAAGTCATGTATAAAGAGGTTCTCATACAATCTTTTTGTTGGATTAACTAAATTTTATAAAGTTTACTTAGAATGGGATCGATAGTTAGATATATCCCCTTATTGTATACCTTTGTAATATTCTTTGGCGCGTTGTGTTGATGTGTTTTTCTTTACATTGTCCCTAGTAGGGTTTTTGACGGTTTAATAAACGGAATTTGTTGCTTCCATATAAGAGAAGAGAAAAAAAATTCACCGTAAGTGACACAAAAAAAGAACCCTAAAGGATATTACTCTGGTTCATAGTTTTATTAGTCTCATAGGATTGTCGGAAGCAACACTACATATTAAGAATCTTTCATATTTGATTAAAGCTAGTTTTAATATCCTAGGTTGGCCAAATAACCAACCGAGTTGCGCTAGCTTGCATGACCTTCACGAACTTGATAGAGAACAAAGTATGATATGATCACTCTCATTGAGAAAGTGATATTAAAGCCACTATTCTAATAACTTTGTTCAAGAGCGAACAACCACTTCATCCCAAAGACGTTGAGTCATTAAAAGTAAAGTCGTTGGGTTTAAATCATATTGTACAACTATTGAACTAGTTCGACATGAATTAGAAGGTAGAAATCGTTAATGTTTTGATATAGCTGGAACTGATTACCATATTCGATTGTTACACTTTCAGTTGTCGTTCAATAAAAAATTACCTTTTAGTTAGCTATAATTGTGATTGAATCTATAAACTGACGATGCTAAGCCTACAAGTAAGTCTCCAACTACATATACATGTTCAACATCAACTCCTCACTCCATATAAAGCATAAAGTGAACTACATCATATACAAATACAAATTCTTCTCAATAAGAGTTAAAGGTAATCCAATACAATTTAGTGTAATAGTAACACAATGTACACTTAGAAATCTTGTTTTAATTTTAAGTAGAGAACTTGTTAGTCAGTTAAATTTCCTCACTTATGTATAAACAATGCACTTGAGCTTAACTTTATGACAGAATCATTGATAGTATTCCCAGTTTCATTTACAAAATGGTATCAGAGCCATGCGTGACGTCATCATTGGAGGATCACGTACAACTTAAGATTTAATCAAATTAAACCATATAATCACCATAGGTTCAATCAACGAACCATCTTATCATACAACCGAATCATTTTAATGGTTTAATTTCCTGAAGATCAATCAATTTCATGATCAAACAACTTGAAACCCAAATGTGCTATTAAAGCACCTCAAATCAAGTAATTCTAATGGAACTAGTCACTCACATACAAATTCGTTCAATCAAACTCACTCAATTCTTGATCAAAAACTACAAAATTTCAAAATCTTTAATTTCACAAAAATCGAGGTTTTGTATTGATCTTTTCATACATCTACTTATAACTTTTTAAATATGTGTATGATCACCTATTTTGTTTACTGGAGACTAATCAAGCGACTTGTGAATTTCATAGGGTTTTTAGTTTTCTTCATTTAAATAAAGTCTATGTTTCTCACTCAAATAACCACTATCATACGTTACTGTAACACCTTCTAGCTTCATAAATCGTATAAGTATCATTATAAATAAGTAAAACAACCATCTTATGAAGCTATAGTTTAAACACAAAGATAGATAGGTTAATGAAATTTGGGTGACACTTGATTTATGCACTTCAGTTTGTTTTAACATAAATGAAGTATAAACTTGCAAGAAGCTAGATAATGGTATAACGGGAGGATAGAGTGTTACAACGGTAATTAAACCACTCTATCCATTAATTGTTTTTCCTACATCTACTTACAATCCAATAGTAGGAGAAAGTATTTATAGCGTTAAAGATGAGATATTTGGAAGGTTTCCTAATGGAGAAGATAATGTTGTTTCTACATCGGCAAATGGACCATATTGTTGGGATGAAAAATAGTTGACGTTTTATTACAATAACTGATTAATTGTATATTTACTATTGCAATCTGATTTGCAATTCCTTACAAGAATTTGATACGGGCAAAATGTGAATTCTTTTTGCTTTGCATTTAGCATTTGATTTTAAACAATAAACCATGAGAATAATATTTAGTTGTTGTCTTCAAGGTTACATACTGGGCGAGGAAATGATAAAATGGACGTTATAGCTCCTTTATTCTTTAATCAATGTTAATATAACACAAGGATGTGGTGTATTATTTTTAGTCGGTGTTTAGCTTTAACATTCATACTATGGCTAACTTTGCAAAGGTTGGTTTTATAAAAAAAATTGTTCAAACATTCTTAAATCTATCGCATTAGCGCAAGTAAAACTAAGATGATCAAAAAATATCCGCGGCACGAGACCAAACACATAAGCTGATATAAAAAAAGTAAACTATTGCACAAAATAATTAAAAAAAATTTTGCTCGGCACAAAATAACAAATTTTTTTACAAAAGTATTGATTTATTCAGATCAAAAAATACCCACGACATGACGCCCAACACATAAGCCCATATAAATTTTTTTATTAAATATGACACCGAAAAAATAAAGTCGCACAAAATATAAAAAAAACAAAATTTAACACCCCGCATCAACGCGCGGATAATCAATGTTTAACACATATTTACCCAATCTCATAAAATTATATTAAAATAAACCCAAATAGCCAAAAAACAACTTTTAAACACATAACCTTTAAAAAATTAACATAACATACATATTTTAAAAATAATACAGTAACAGGCCCATTGGGCTGCCATTTTGGGCCGGTCCATTTAACACTTATTTTTTTGTTTAAGTAGGCAACTTAAAAAATAAAAATAAAAAATTGCTCGGCACAAAATAGAATTTTTTTTACAAAATTACTGATTTATTCTGATCAAAAAATATCCGCGCCATGAGGCCCAACACATAAGCCCATATAAAAAAAACTATTAAACATGCGACCGAAAAAATAAACCCATTAAAAAAAATTGCTCAGCACAAAATAGGAAAAAAATATATAGATTTATTCAGATAAAAAAAATACACACGACATTACGCCCGCCCAACACATAAGCCCATATAAAAAAACTATTAAACATGAGACCGAAAAAATAAACCCGCACAAAATAAAAAATAAAAAATATTGCTCAACACAAAATAGGAAAAAAAATATAGATTTATTCAGATCAAAAAATACCCACGATATGACGGCCAACACATAAGCCCATATAAAAAAAACTATTAAACACGAGACCGGAAAAATAAAACTGCAAAAAAAAAATAAAAAAATTAACGCCCCGCATCAACGCGCGGGCAATCATGCTTAAAAAAAACACCCACATCTATGATAAAAGAAACACCGCCCCGCAGCAACGCGCGGGCAACTATGCTTGTTTCATACATTTTAATGACAATCCATTACAACCATTTTGATAGTTTTTGGTTTAATATTGATAAAGTAAATGTTAAGTTAGCCTTGGTTTATTTTAATATCTCAATTACTTGTATGCCTTTAAAAAAATATATATCTCAATTACTTGTATAGTTAATTGGTAATGGATGCGAATTTGCAGTTTCGTTTTGCAAAAGAAAAACAAGGCTAATTTAATTAAAAAAGGGTTTTACAAGATAGTTAGGTAGAATGTAATTTCAATCTTGCAAGATAATGTTTTTACGTTACATACAAAGGCAACCTAAGAAAAACAATTATACATTTGTTTTTTAACACACAAAGTATTATCATTATGATATACTATTAAATTAGAATTATGTGAAGAATGGAGTAGTAAAGATTTAATTGAAAAGACGTTCTGTTTACATTTATTTACTTGTCCACTTGGCAATAAATACTAAGAATGAATAGTATTTATTCTTGATAATTTAAATTCAGCAAATAGGAATCCAATGAGAGAATTGTAAATGTAGGCGTCGATTTCACCGCACCGTTACACAATACATATGACTTAATACACATATTTATTGCATCTTTTACCCTTGTACTATGATAGTATTATATGAAAGGTTCTTTATAATTCTTGCAAAATATGAGTTACTCCAAGAATAGATAGAGCTTGTTAATTTCTATAACGGTTAGTCGGCTATAGATTAATTAACTTGTTAAGCAAAATCTTTACAAGAAAAACCAATGAAATACGAGGGGATATTCATACATATGTGTTCAATGGCTTTTAGGCGGTCACCTTACAATACAACATGCAGAAACAACATATAAAAAAATTACAATTATTTAATACACAGTTTTAAGTGTGTAAATACAAAATATAAGTGTACAAATCATCACCCATTACTTATCTCTATTCATCAAATGAAAAAATATATATCAAATTTAAGAAAATATAAATCGGCAATAAGTATCTATAACAAGTATAATAATAATATATTGTATTAGATTATATTATATGAAATTACGTTATGTTACAACATATTACATGTATAAGATGCATACTATATAAAAGTTGGCAGCATCATCATTTATTACAGCTTATATCACTAAATTTTAGATATTCGTTAAAGAAAAGGGTTAGAAACGGCTACTGAATACATCGATTAACTTGCATATATTTGAGTCACAAATTCATCACTCTCAAAAAAATATCATCCGCTTTAATCTTGCTTAGACTTAAAAACTAACAAAACGAGTAATGTTGTTTGACTTTAATACTCTTACTTATAAAAACGTAAAAACCAATACGATCTGTTAATTATTTAAATACTTAATTACAATATAATTCACAAACTTTATCCAATCTCACTTACACCCATATATAAAATAAACTAAATACACACAAAAACATATTTACGCTACTATAAACTGGCGCCGAGTAATAGTGTAGGTTCATGTAATTTAAGACCATCCCGTAAGAATGCATGTTTGCACGCGTCTTGGGTGCCAAGTTGGCAAATTGCACGCGTCCTCCCTATTACAACTCAACAATTGCACGTGTCTTCTAGTTTTAAAAAGCACAACTCGGTCGTGCAGACGACCGAGTCTTGGTTTTGTGTTTGTGTGTGATTTTGATTTTGGTGTGATATATTTGTATTTAAGTGAAATATATTTGTGTGTAAGTGATGTATATTTGAGTGATGTCCACGTTTGTCTTATTACACTAAGTTGATTGTGAAGCTGGTTGTAGAGAGAGAAAACTAAGTTGATGACTCAAGCCATTCTGACACATCACCGTTTCCTTTTTTAACACTCACATACAAAAATACCCATTTACTCATAATCCGTCAAATATGCATACGTTTTATCAAAGGAGGTATTATGCACAACTTTGATATAGAAAGGACGAAATTGAAAATTTGTGTATAAAGAAACGTAGAAGAGAGACATACATATACAATTAAATTAAATACTACGCAAAGTCTGAAAAAGCAAAACTCTTTCTTTGATTCAGCAGCTGAAACAACAAAATAAAGAATCACACACACATTTCATAAATATATTTAATTTTAGACACACAGAGAGAATACATAACTGAATCTGTTACAAACAAACACACACTTATAGATCCTTCCAGATATTCCATCCGCTTAATCTCAATATTGTTATCATTCTGTTATAAACGAACAATATTCTGTTTGTGATTGTGATATTCAAATTCGGTGAGATCTCATTGCTTGTTTAATTTCATCATGTAATGTTTGTTTTGTTCACTATGTTTTATTTGTTAAATGATTTTATATGAACGTAATTGTTAGGTGAAAATGTTACTAATAATTTGAGATCTGATATCTCGCATTGTGTCTGTTTTTATTTGCTGGCTTGCTGCTAGGTTAAATTTCCCAAGTTAGGGGTTGTTTGTTTTGGCTTATATGTGGGCTTATGAGCTTATTTGATTTCCGCTTATATTTCATAAGCCCCAATTTTCCGGCTTATTTTGAGACTTATTATATAAGTTTATTACGACATGATGAACTTATATAAGCCCATAAGTATCAAAATAAGCCAGAAAATTGGGGCTTATGAAATATAAGCCGAAATCTAATAAGCTCATAAGCCCACGTATAAGCCGAAACAAACAACCCCATATATGTTATAAATGCCTAGACGATTACCCGTGCATAGCGCCGATGATGTATAGTAGCATCAATTGTTTTTATGTATATATGGGTGTGCAGTAAGTGAAAGTAAATAAAGTATCTAAATATTTACTACATTGCATTTCCTTTTTTAA
>BQNB010038543.1:4729-48671 GCA_026074375.1 Tanacetum coccineum | reverse complement strand
CACATGGGTGGGACTTTCAAAATAAGATGCCAAATCTTTAATTTAGAGTTCAAGTGTACATGTTGTTGTAGTTTAGGCGCCACATTTGGCTAGGGTAAAAGAGATGAACGAAATTTTTAGGCTTAGAGTATAATATTATCGATAACTTGAGTTTACACGAAAAGATTTTGAGTTTTCGGGGTTCCGTTTGGTCAAAACGCGAAAAACGAAATTTAAAAGATAAAACCTTAAAATTAATATCGGAAGTGATTAAAAATCACGAAACACTCAGGAAAGCTAATATAACACATAAAATGCCTAAATAAATTTTTAACCGGTGTCGGAACGCTTCCGGTGACGTTTCTCAGTTTTTACGCAGTTTAGTCCCCCGGTAAACTGTCAGATTTTTAACGTAACGAATAAATTTAAAGTAGATGACCGGAGTGAGTCGGAATACTAACCGGGAATTTATGGGGTGTGACACGTTTCTTGGTTTCTTTTTCTTCCTTTCTATACTTGAGCCTTCTTAAGACCACTTAGGATCTATTAGAGAAAAGGATTGCTTCTATGTAAGGGTTATAGAGGAGGAAGTGGGAGATGAAGAAAAATGAATGATTTAGGTTCCTATTTATAGTCATATGATCCTTAAGGCTTACTTCCAACCCGAACTTCTTTAACATATCTGTGGAAACTAGAAGGGGATAGGGGGTTTAATAGTTTACAAGTTCGTTTTTTTCATTGTACAGACTTTGGCTTACAAATATATAGATTTGAGGTTGTATGTCTTAACAATTCACTATATTGAACAAACAATATAACATTTCAACTAAAGCTAAATAACAATGACAATAATATGAAGAGATAAGGAAAGGAACAATCAAACCAAGACACCAAGATTTATAGTGGTTCGGCTACAAAGCTCTTCTTCGCCCTACTCCACTCCCTGAGTATCCTACTCGAGATTTCACTATGTCAACAAGCTCCCTTTAGGCGGAGAAAACTGTTTACACGTCGCTTACATTATTTTCCGACACTAAGCTAAATGTCAAGTCCCAATCTTATCTAGAACCAATCTACCACTTCATAATCAATACACAATCACTAGATCTACATTATCGGATTTACAAACTATCTGAATCACACAAATACACAAGATAATTACAATAGAGATTTGGTACTTAGAAGAAAAGAGGAGATATCACTAATCAACACTTCGTTTCTTGACGAATACGAGTGTTCTTCTATTGTACTTGTTGATAGGGAAGAGATGTTTAAGGAAGAGATTAGATCACTTGAACAGATCAGAGATGTTAGTGATCAAGAATTAGTGAGAGAAAGAAGGTTTTTTATAGAGAGATAGAAGTGTGGAAAATTCATGCAAAGAGTCTGAATTTTTCAAGCCAAGGATGGAGCGGTATTTGTAGCAGGAAAATTAACGTAATTAGGAGCGGTAACCGGAGATAGGCCTATAAGGGGGCCACCAGGTAGACTCCGCTCTCCTTTTTTTGTCTTTTTGTGGGGAAGGTTGTATATGGTATAGAAGCTTTCATTTTGGGGGAAAAAATTGAATTTCAAATTTAAGTTTATTGATAAATTTCTTTAAATTAGAAAATATTTTGTAATAATTAATTTTGTTAGAATTAATTTTTAAAAACTGTAAAATGGATAAGGAAAAAATATTTAATAATCACTATTCATGCTTAATGATTGTTTGTTATACCTTTAAGTGATTACTAATCTTAGAAATAAAATTTTACGATTAATAATGTGTAAACGTTTAATTTTATCGTAAACGTTTTTACATTTTGTTATTATCAAAACATTAAGAGGTCGAAAAATATAAATAACGTTTTTAGACATTATTTGTTTAACAATCTCTCTTTTTTTGATGATGACAAAATATAAACTCATTTTGTATAAAATTAAAAGTTACAAAATTATTAAAGATTTTTGTTCTATTTCTCTCCTTTTTTGTCGAATTCGAAAAGGATGATCGTCGAGTAGTTGTTGGAAGAGAGAAATCGACGATATCAAGACTCCCCCTTGATGTATGCTTCCCCTTGTTCGGGGCACCAAGGGATCGATCTTACGAAAATTGTGTGCTACAAAACAAAGTTAGAAATACAAGTGCAAGACAAATATCTTTTAAAGCAACACATTATATTTAAGTCACCCAAAGGAGAGTTTCATTCAACCATCAAGAAACTCATACAATAGCAACTGCAACTAATACATTCATACAACATAAAGTAAAGCTAGATCTAATACGAGTTAAGAAAAATTCATACAATATTTGTATGAATCATTACAATAGATAATCATAAACATATAATATGACATAGATATACACTAGTGAATTCTTGAAGGGTAGAAGATGCCATAATTAAAAGATGGGTTATTTATTATTAGGTGAAATTAAGCTTTTGAGATTGTTCAGTTATGGTGAGGAGGTTGTTATTGAGGATGGAAATTGAGTGGAAGGACCAATGATGAAAGATTTGATATGATTAAGGTCATCTTTTAATGTATCGAATAGATTTTCGATGATAATGGATTATGATTGATAATGTTGTAATTTATGTTATTATAACTTATTTAAGTATTGGTTTAGGTTTACATTGGGTAAAAATGAAGAAACGAGTCATGGTTTAGAAACTAGATCGGTTTTAGGGTTTAGGGTTTTGAATTAGGGTTTTGAGTGTAAAAATAGGTATGAAAGCTTGTTAATAGATTAATTAGGGTTTACACATTGTATAATGAGTGTATTATCTTGTACATAAGTGGTGGTGAAGAAATTAGAACAAAAACGGAGGTAAAACGGCTATTTTGGAGATCATGCTTAATGACTTGTACATTGAGCTTTTAATGACTTGTACTTTGATTTGAAGAGATTTTATATTTCAATTGAGATGTTATATTACTTTTACATATTCTTTAGTAGCTTGTACATTCACTTTAGATGTTAACCTTCCATGAAATTAGGGTTTAGAGGCATCCGATAACGGTTTAAAGCCCGTTTTGATATAACATTGCGAATGGTACATTATAGGAATAATGTACTTTGTAAAAATGATATTATGATATTGACTTGATATATTATGATGATTGCTTGACATATATGAAGATAGGATTGCCATATGTAGGTTGCCTGAGCCTGTTAACTTTAGTTATGCAAGAAATGTTGTACATCGAGATATTGGCAAAGTAAGTAATGTAATAAAGCAAAAAATTTCCCTAAAAAGGTGAGTTCATATATAATTAATAGATTGTACATCATCTAACTTAATAGATGGATATTTACATTTATGAAAATTACGGGTTGTTATAGTAAATGTAAGTATTCTTTGCTTATTCGCAAACATCGTGTTCTGGGATTCAAGATTTTGTTTCTGAGCAACCCCAAAGTTGAGTCAATTTTTCAAAAACATTAAGCCTTTTACCAACTTCTAACTTTAGTTCATGACAGTTCTTGTTTGATGAGTTGTGAAATTAGGATTTAAGTTGCTACTTGGCTTAAGACCTTTGAAGAATTTGCTCGAGGATGGTCTAGGCTTAGATGATGTGATTTGGATAATTTCTACATTCGTAGCATTTCTATGCTAATATTTATATGCTATGTTTTTATGTGTACTTTTACCTCGATCATATTTTGATTGCAATATGACACATAACTCTTTTTTCCCGCGCTAATTCTGGCATTTAATAGGGTATATAACCCTACCGTATGTATTGTAAATGAATATTTTCTCATCCACTATGTGGATTGGCATTGTTTTTACCGTGGAAACCTGTTACTCAAACGTTTCATTCATGAAGACGTTCGATGAAACGAATTACATCATTAGTTTCCCTAGGAGCAACTCGCTTAGAAGTGTTGTCACTCTAGTTGTTTGGTTGTATGACCATCGCATGAAAGACCCCTTTTGAGATAAAAGGAATGATACGAGAATGAGAACCTTATACTTGATACCGGTTAATTGTGTAACTATGATAACAATTTTCATCTTGGCGTCGTGTTTCTGAGATGGTACTTATTTGGATGAGTCGAAGTCCTTCGGTAACAAAACATGTACATGTGAGATACTTTTTAACACTTCATCTTAAAATGTGATGCACTAGTAGGTTTCAACTGTTACATCATTTTAGCGTCAAAACTTATGTATTATAAAATACATGTAAACATCAAATTTTGTTGAATGTTATCATTCAACCCACGTTCGAAAAAAAAACATTTTTATTATCAAAATATAAATTCTTTTGCATCAGTTTCATTGTGTTTGGTTGTTACGACTTTAAATTTTTGAAAATCTATTATAACTTCAAATTTTAAAAATCATTATTTCACTTTAAAAAAATTCTTTATTATACGTTACTTGTAAAATATTTTTAGTCAAAATATATTTATCCTAATTTATGTTGAAAAATCAACTTTGCTGGAGGTTACTATGAAATACAAACTTTTAAAGACATATCTTTTTGGATAACAATCATTATGGAAATTTAAAACTACGTATATGAGAACGTTTATCTCTTTTTCTCTATATAAACTTTCATCGAGTCTCTGTTTGAACGAATGTTATTTCATAAATTTAAAGGTGCATCATATATATGTATGCTACTTGAATTATATGTTGGTCAAAGTAATTACTTAAATAAATATTGTAGATAATTTTTTTAAACCATATCTTCGAGAGGAAACACGAGCAACTCATGATGAATCTTAGAAACCTAATATTGTACATTTGTACCATAGCTACCTAGAGCATATACGAGCTTTGTTTATTGGAAATTTGAGCCATTAATCAATTTGACTTATGAGAAGTTAAAAGAGGTATACCCTACTAAAATGCCAACGACCCTAAGTTGAAGCAAGGGGGATAAGGACAAACCAAGTATGCAACACTCGAGGTTGCAGTTACAATACATTTAAGTCTTGTGGTGTTAAGGAATTATTTGGAACTCAAAGAGCAATTGGCCTACGACTAGGGCTAGAAGGCATGAGGTTTGTGTTCTACATTAGCATGAGTCCTGCAGAAACCCAAGTCGAATTTACATCTTTTATGCTACAAAGTCGCGCCTTAACTTGGTGGAACACACTAGTTTAGACAAGAGGTCGGCCAATTGCTGTAGACCAACCTTGGGAAGACCTAAAGAAGTTGTTGATAGAAGAATATTGTCCGGATAATACAATCGACAAATTAAAGGAAGAGTTCTGGAATCATGTTATAATTGGAGCCGATGCTCATAAGTACACAGCCCGACTTAATGAAATGGCTAGGTTAGTGTCGTACTTGGTAACTTTGGAAATCAAGCATATTGATCGCTACATTCGGGGTCTAGCTCCCGCAATTAGAGGAACAATAGAAACAAGCCCGTGGTAGAACTTTTGCCATTGCTGCTAATGAAGCCCAATAAGATCTGAACGTCATGAAGAGTACTTTTTCTTTGAACTATCATTTTTCTATAGTAACTTCCCTGGTGTGTTTCTGAAAGATTTATCGGGATTACCCCCTGATGTGTCGTTGTGTAGGTGTTATTTATGTATCAAGTTTTACTATTTATTTTATGCCGACTACACCTAAAAACAACACTTTAACAGGCAGTGTACCTGGTCAGTAGTAGTTTCGTGGTAAGTAAGGTGTCGATTACTGAGAGTAAAAGCGTTAACTCCTAATTTTATCAGTATTTTAGTTATCTATGTTAGTACTAATTAACTTTATTCTATGTTAAACCTAAGTTAAACCTAAACTAATGATAAGGGGGTTTCAGCCTGAGAGACTAGCATGAGTTTGGGTATCTAACCTAAGGTTTTGATATCAAGTAAAGCAATAAAGACACACAAGAAGACAAATAAACGATAGAGAAGTGGTCGAGAACTAATGTAAGGAAAACGTATCAACCATGAATAACCCAATAAAATGCAGGTTTGTTTATTAGTGCAATGATTTCTTATCTCGAAGTGGCATATCATTCCTTAGACTTAGGCGGGACTTCATCCTAAGACCTAGACACGATTAATCCTGTCACAATTAACAAGCCTGCATAAAGCATCCTTTTGTTAATTATAATCTATCTTAGGTGATTAATAATGAGATTCTATTAAACCCTAGCCCATTGGGACTTTACCCACTTACTTGCATATATAGAGAGCTATCCCGGACTCTTAACCTACGCCCACACAACACCGAAGTTGTAGCGCATTAAATATGTAGGACTAGACCTAGTTGAATGATAGGTCACATATAAGTACGTAAACAAGTATATGATGATAAAAATAATCTAACAATCAACGATAAATTAAGACAATCGAGATAAACAAACCAAACATTAAATCTTCATCCGTATCAGCCGATAGTCATTGTAAAAATACACACGGTTTGATATATGAATGATTAAAATAAAGAAACCTTAATCGAACGCGTATTCGGTTACGCAAAGATTACAAGAGTTTTTCTATGATCTTGAGGCTCTTTTCTGACCTTCTATGCTCCTTTAATCATTTGGTTGACTTGGTGGTTTAGGGATTTACTTGCATACCTAAAAGTGAGTTTTGGTTAGTCTATTTGTAGGGTCTAGAAACAGGTCAATACACCGTATCGAGCAATGTGAGATACGGCATATTGGGGATTTCTTAGAATAAGGACCACGTTTTATATCTTCCAGAATCTTCGTGTAAAATAATCATTGGATATGGCGTATAAAGGCTTCTGGATACGACGTATTAGTCATTATGTCTTCGTGGTTTCTTGTGAAGTATAGGCATGGATATGCCGTATCTTCTTGATGGATACGACATATTGAGGTAAAACTAATTCCTTCTTCATTGTTGACCAAAGTATTATATATGGCGTATCGTTAATGTGGATATGACGTATTCTTCAAAGTCAGGCAATGGTCTTTTGATTCGTCAAAGTCTTAGATACGTCGTATAAGTCTAGAATAATACGGCGTATTGGTTGTCAGATCAGTAGACTTTCTTGAATTCTTCATTTAAGCTCTAAAATGTGTGCCTTTTAGTATAATTTCACCAAGTACTCTATAATTACTGTAATTCTCAAATACAAATGATTAAGTAACAATTCTTTGCAATAATTATACAAAATAGGTTAAATGCATGGGATATATGATACTATAAAATAGACGTTATTTGATGTCATTAAATATTCCCCCACTTGAATCCTACTTGTCCTCAAGTAGCCTTTAGAAATATATAAAAATGTATCCCTGAGGATATTTTTCGTTAAAGCATTTATTTGATCTATTACAAGTACACAACTAAAATACCTCATGAAATAGGACGATGAAAACACTCAAATCACTCAACTAATCTATGTGGTAACATGTAACTAATTCACTCAATTGCTCGGTCGTGACGAGTATTCTATCATAAGCTTGGCAAGGATACACATCTCCACCGCTAAAGATAAGGAGTAACAAGTTTATAAAGGTAAATATGGGTTTTTGTATGGAAAGGCATACGGTTGATTACTCTAACTAATCTTTCATCAATACCAATATTCTAGGAGGGTGACAAAGACCACACATACACACCCAAAACGCCAGGATAGACATATGTGACTGCTCATTCCCACCTCAAAAAAGCTTAAGATTAGGACTAGTAAAGTAATATAGGGTATGGACCTTCTAACTTTCACCAATAGTAATAAACCAACAAGGCAGCTAAGACATACATACATGGCTGTAACGACGGAATAGACATGCACGCTCGATCACATCTTCATTCGCGTAAAACTTATGGTTAATCATTAGGTGAGAGGGAAATAAATTGTTGTTAAAATAAAAATCAAGAAAAAAATAGATTAAGACTTAAGATACAAGTTGCTAGACACTTATTTCCTGACCGTTACCATGATAAAGACCCAACTATTTACAACGTCTTGTATCATAGATCAAAAACAACAACCTAAGTTGGCGTTCCCGTAACGGTTAACTTCTCAATCATCCCATAACTTTACATACTTTACAAGGTAAGTGATGATATCTTCCACTTTGTACAATACTCTACATCATTGATTTATGTCAACAAATAATCGATCCTTCGTGTAATTCCTTCGGTAGTTGTAAAACAATTATCTTCAAACTCTCTTTCTCTTTTTTGTTGCAATTTTTCTAATTTTTCAATTTTTTTTGCTAACTATTCATCAAATCTCGGTGTAGTTTCACCATCTTCACGATCATAATAATTCCGGATAATTCCTTTGGTAATTCTTCGTTCTTTGGACTTACCAATAATTGTGACAGTAGTAAAATCACATGAGTTTTGACTACTAATATACATTCCCATTTGCAATGTGCAAATTTCCAACCGCACCAAAGATAGAAAATGACACAAGACTCAGGAAATACAAACTTTACACTTTAAGCAACTAGCAACTGTAAATTAAACTTAATCTAACAGCGTAGGTTAAGGTGTAAGGGTGTAACAAAACAAATAGTTGGTGTAAATTCCTAAAGGATTGGCTCTATGGGTTTTTCTAATGGATCTTCAATCTAAAGGTGAGAGTGGAAAAGGGTTTAAACGGGAGGTTAACTAACCGGTGTAGTTAGTTAATAAGCACCATGTATAGGAGATTTGGGTGTAATCCTAAAATTTAACAATTTAAACAAGTTACTCCATCTAAATCCATAGTACTTATCATTGCGGTCTCGAGTAGATATACCAAGCCAAGTTCTAAAGTCTACAACATCACCGGCATACTCATATTTTGTAGAATTTTGGTTAAGCATTTAGAAATGGAAAGGCTAAATCCTCATAATATCTATCAAGGGTTATTGTGTGCGGGTTATGTAACATGCAATTTCACAAAAGTATGCTTGAATTTTTTTTTAAATTTAAGCATAATTTAAGCATTTTAGTGTGAAAATTAGGACAAGTAAACATTCTAATTCTATCTCCCTACTTGAATTATACAACGTCCTCGTTGTATATATAAAACATTAAATACGAGAATTTAAAAAGAATTAGAATGAGAAACTCCCCTGATATTTGCTCGGTAGATTCTCCAATTTGCGTTTATGAGCAAGCTTATGTTGAACAGCCGCCTTGAAGTTTCAAGACTCCAACACTTTAAGATTTCCAGATTCTCCACCAATATTGTCGATTTCTTTTACGAGGTCTTGTATAAATTATCAGAAAACAAATGCAATTCTATCTCCGTGTATTCGTTTAGTTAGAGTCAAAATAATAACCTAAAACTGTACAGGAAGTCGATACGCCGTATCCATTCCCCAGGATACGCCGTATTGATACTTGTATATGTCATATTCATTTAATGAATACGCCGTATAGACTATGCTGAAAATAAAGACTGGATAACATCCAGATAGTCAATACGCCGTATCCATGAGGTTTGGATACGCCGTATAGAAAATCTGGGAAGATAGAATCGATAAAAATTGAAAATACATTTCGAGTTGTCTCCCAGCAAGCACTTTTGTTTACAGAAAAGTCTTTAAGTTAGACTTGCTCTAATTTAATCCCATCCTTATAAAACAATTTAGGGTCGAACGGGATGCCAAATGACACATACAAATTCTTGATTAGGAAAATGAATGACATCCCTTTGTTAAGATGATTCCAAGTCATGATATTAAAATTTAATTCCTTGATAAAAGTTTCAGTTTTGAAAAATTTATTAAATGTATCATGACTTGTTTCCAAAAGCTTATTTGACCCATGTGTATAGGCACCAACATCGGTATTTATTACATCAGGTAATGGTTTGACAGATAAATCCCCCAATGAGTGTTCAATATCGATTTTATCATCATCATTGTCCTTATCTGATTTTGAATTATTGGGATAAATTACGTTAAAAGAGAATAGATCATTAAAGTTTAAAACATTTTGTTCCTCTTCATCATATTCGGACAACGATGTATTATCATCAACTGCATCGATATGTTGAGGGCTTAAAATTGGTTCAGTTAATAAATCTGATTTAGATGTTTGAGCATTGTTGTAAACAATGGCCAGAAATTCATTCTCAAAATCTTTAAAGAAGTCTAAATCATCAAAACAATTGACCGTAGGCTCGGTGGTGGAAATAAATGCATATTGACTTTTTTATTATCATTTTTCGAATCCGTTTTCAAATCATTGGTAGAATTTTTTTTATAAGAAAACAAGTTTTTTATCAAAAACTACGGTGTAATCTTCATCATTGGATTCGTCGAATGAAACTCTAAAGTCAATTTCATCGTTAAGAGAACTTACCATAGGCTCACACGAGAGTGGTGTAATGGACCTAAATCTTATCTAGTTAGGGGCCTTAACTGAAACTCAACGGCCCTAATAACTATTACACTAAAATGTGTGGGCCATTTCAAAACGCAGATTGCAGAAATTTTTTTATGTCAATTTGTAATGACCATAACTTGGTCATAAAATAAGCTTTTTTGATATAATTCTTGACTCTAAAATCAACTAATTTAAAAAGATCTATCCAAACCATAAAATAACAGCTTGTGAAATGATAAAATGGGTCCATTCCAAACCCATTTGTACGAGACAGTGCTCAAAACAGTAAGTAGTTCCTGGTTTGTTAGAATGCATGATTTTGAGTGTATCTCACTCATACCTCCATGTCAGAAGCTGAAACATTATATAGGGTTAGTTCATAATATGATGAACATGTCACCAAAAATCTGGAACCCATATTCGAATTTAAGACCCTCTGGTCATCTATGCAAGACAGCTTGTCCAGAACTAGGTCTTTTTCTTGGCAAGATCATTTAAAAGCGTTAAAGACCTAGAAAATAATTATAAAACCATGTAGAGACTCATAATACATTATATTAAGATATATTAGAAGGACAACACTTACGAAAATCATTAACTTGGTGAAATGCTACCCGAAATGGCACTCAAGATTTAGAACAGATTTAAGGTTTTAGTCTATAAAATAAAAATGGTATTTTGTAAAGTAACTTGTTATAAGACTTAACTAATTAACTTATGTCATGTCTGAGCATATCTTTGAGAGTCTAATACATACTATTTTACTTGCCTTAGGTCGTAGTAAAGGCGCGCGTGGTGACACGTTTAGATCGATTATTGTTGATCCATCTTTGAGGTTATAACACTACTTTTGCAAGACCAGGTGATGTTTTCTCACATCCCCCTTTTTACATGTTTTAAATGTTTTGGGGTGAAAAGAATGACGTGTTTTATTGCTATGCTCTTACTTTTAAGTATTTAAACTTTTGAGCATATTTGAACTTGAACTTGTTTTGAACGTATGGAACTTGACTTGAACTTGTTGAACTTGGAAACGAAGGTTGAACATTGAAACTGTTGAACTTTAAACTTTGAACTTGATAGTAGTTTGTTGTATGCTGGAACCCGCCACACTTTTAACTCAATATTCCACCTCACAACGGGATTGAGTACGTTAGTACTTATGGATTATGCTATTAGGAGATTAGCTACTCCTCACTCCCTGCACAAGGGTGTATAGTACTACGTGTTTGTGCCACACTATACAACTACAACTTGATTGGATATCTGAACGACTTAGGTGGAAAACGTTTAAGTGAATGCCTTGCTAAACATTATAGGCATACATATATATATGATGATAAACATAATCAAACACTCAATGATAAATTAAGACAATCGAGATAAACAAACCAAACATTAAATCTTCATAAACACGGCTGATACCTAAAGGTATCAGCCAATAGTCACTGTAAAAATACACACTGTTTGATATATAAACGATTAAAATAAAGAAACCTTAATCGCGCGCGTATTCGGTTGCGTGAAGATTACAAGAGTTTTCCTATGATCTTGAGGCTCTTTTCTGACCTTCTATGCTCTTTTAATTGTTTCTTGGTCGACTTGCTGCTTTAGGAATTCACGTGCATACCTAAAATTGAGTTTTGGTTGGTCTATTTATAGGGTCTGGAAACAGGTCGATACGCCGTATCGAGCAATATGGGATATAACGTATTAGGGATTTCTTAGAGTAAGGACCACGTTTGATATCTTCTAGAATCTTCGTGTATAATAATCCTTGGATACAGCGTATAAAGGCTTCTGGATACGACGTATTAGTCACTATATCTTCGTGGAAGTCTTGTGAAGAAAAAGCACGGATAACGTCTAATACTTCTATGGATACGGCGTATATGAGGTAAAACTAATATCCTTCTTCATTTGAACCAAAGTATTATATTACGGCGTCGATCATTGATGTGGATACAGCGTATTCTTCAAAGTCAGGAAATGGTCTTTTGATTCGTCAAAGTCTTGGATACGTTGTATAAGTCTAGAATAATACGACTTATTGGCTGTCAGATCAGTAGACTTTATTGAATTCTTCAATTAAGCTCCAAAATGCGTGCCTTTTAGTATGAACCTTCACCAAGATACTCTATAATTCCTACTGCAATTCTCAAATACAAATGATTAAGTAACAATTCTTTGCAATAATTATACAAAATGGGTTAAATGCATGGGATAAATAATGCTATAAAATAGACGTTATTTAATGTCATCACCCCCATCTCACAAAGTGGAGTTACACATAAATCTTATTCCTAGAGCTATGCCTATTGTGAAATCACCTACTCAATTTCGACTCTACAGAAATGCCGAGAATATCAAACCGACTCAAAGAGCTCCAAGACAAAGGTTTCACATGACCCAGTTCTTCACCTTGGGGAGCCCCGGTGTTGTTTGTTAAAAAGAATGATGGTTCATTCCGTATGTGAATAGACTATCAGGAACTAAACAAGCTGACTATCAAAAATCGATACCCTCTTTACAGGATCGATAACTTGTTCGATCAACTGTAAGGGTCATAGTATTTTTCGAAGATTGATGAGGTGTCATTTTATACACTTTTTCGGGGCCATTTAACCCCTAATATCGTGTATTTATGCCCAAAATAGGTACTTAATCATTCTTTTTAGGTATTTCTCATTTGGATGACATTTGGATGAATTACACGTGACTTGGCTCATTTGGAGAAGAAACGGACAAGACTACGAACCAACACCATGACTCTTGAAGATTTGTGGTCACAGAGCCTGGAGACGGCGTCACACATCATACACGATGCCGTCACACTTCATCTAGTGACGGCGTCACACATTTCAAGACTACGTCAGCCCGCACTGACTCAAACGCAGATCTAGAAGGTTCACTTTCACGACGGCGTCACGACTAAACGTGACGCCGTCACCGCGTATTTCTTATATATACAAACCCGAATTTAGGGATATGAATATGTAACTTTAGAATAAAAAAGAGGGTACGAACCCTAGTTCCTTTAGGCAGCTATAGAAACGATTTTAGGGTCTCTAACAACCCCTATTGTAACTCTTCCAAATCATGTTTAAAGATCAGTAAGATTTACTTTATCTTCAATATGTCTATGGTTGTTTGTGATTAATTGTTCTTAGCTTTTATTCAAACAGTTCTAGCTAAACCATTATTGTGTTTATTTATGCTTGTATAAATCTAGAATGTAGATCTTAGTGTAATGGTTCTTGTGATGGATTTCACGTAAGGACACAAGAAACCAGCATCTTCTATAATTGCATTATTGATATGTCTAAGGTAATGTGATGCTGTAGAAAGTAAACTGTGGTAACAGTCTTCATACTACCTTACCCTGATTTTGGTTGATCCCTCTTAGGTTATTTCACATGCATTCAATATGTATCATAGGGGCCTTGTAATAGTCTTCATACTACCTTACTTTGTACGTTGCCCTAAGAGCGTATTGCGTAGAACTACATTTTCGTGTATTAGTGATCCATACTTTAGGAAATCACCAACACATATCATTATAAAGTGTGACAAGGCACCGAACATTAGGATGAAGCAATCTTAGGAGTAATACATTATTACATAGGCACAATCTTATATCCTATTGTTATCAACGCTTTAGTTTAGATATTGTTTTAGTTTTTTAATTAGCTAAAACCAAACCACTCTCTCCACCATATGATTTTACTTGCTTTCATAAAATATAAAAACACAAAAAGAATCTTCCTCCCAACCCTTAGAATTCTGTTAGACCGTGGTTAAGCCTTCCCAACCTATTCCTCGAGTGAACGATAAACAACCCCGAGTCTTGCCTATACTACACTACAACGAATAGGTACACTACCTAGGGAGTCGTAAAACTTCTCGTGTAGAAGTCCTACGACGACCGAACATCAAGTTTTTGGTGCCGCCGCCTGAGGAATAGTTAGGTTTTGGTCATAGTTTAGCTTAGTTCTACTTGCTTGAATCCTTTCAAATGAGATTTTAATTCCGCATATTAGCTTTCTCGTAGTCTAATCTTCTTTGTGCCTTTTGTTTTGTAATCTTTCGTTCACCATCATGATGTATGAAAGACCACCTACCATACCTTTCAAAACCCACCACGAACCACAACCTTCCCATTCTAAAGATATACCTTGGTGTCCAAAAAACATCAAGACGAACCTATCTATGATGCGTGGACTGGTTTTAAAATTTAATCCAAAGAGTCCCCCATCATGGTCTTAATTTATGGTCTCTTACTCAATTATTTTATGATCATGTCGATGACTATACCCGAATGGACCTTGACTTTGCAGCAGACGGGAACCTTAGGAAAAAGTGTTGAAGAACGCATGGATACCAATCAAAAAACTTGACCAATGGCCAAAAAGAATGGGATAAACCCACCGAATATTATTTTTTCGAAACAAGAATAGAAAATTTAAGTTCATTCGCAAAAAAGATTATTTAGGAAATGAAAATGTTTAGTTGATATACATAGGAATATAGCATGGGACAAAGTAGAAAATCCAAACCTACAAAGTACCTCACAAGTCCCACCATTATTTAAGGAAACCACACCACCCATGACTTACCCGGAAGAAGTTGAAAAGACTTTAGGAACCCCAATAGAGGTAGAACCCAATGAACGGAGAAAAACTAGAGGAAGTAGGCTTTGAATTGTAATCACAACACACCTCTAGTTCCAGGAAGTTTTTGGTTTCATAAAACCGGAGTACTCAACCACAACCTTACCCAAATGTCCACCCTAAGATGCAAGTTCTAGGAAAAAGAGGCCTCAAACCACCTATCAAACCACAAAGTCCCGATACTTTTAGGAAAAAGGTATTAGATAATTTGACCATTCAAACACCGCCTTTACCTTACGTGGCAAACTCCCATCCTAAGGGTGTGTATATTTATTTTAACCCAGGTACAGATGACCCTAAAAGACATTATGGATTTAAACCGGGTTTATTAGGAAAAAGTGTATCCCTAGGTGTTGATATTTCAAATTAGGAGATGTTTGATGATGATTGGGGATTAGAATCTAAGGAATTTTCTCCTATAGGAGAAGAACTTAGTTTATTTGATAGGCCAAAAGAAGTAGAGGAGGTTATGATTAAGAAAACACACCATTTGGAGCGCATAATTAAACAACCACTTTTTCAAAATATTACTCTTTCCCACCACAGTGGTGTGTACCGTCACTATCACCCACACTTGATCTCAAGTGTAGGGGAACCCTCCTCTTTATCTGTTAAATAAGGGTAGAGTGTTAGGCTCTTGACTCCAAACTAAAACAAGCTCTAATTGGAGCAACCCACTTTATTTTCCCCACATTATTAGAGAGTTGTCATGTTGTTTTGTTCTTCAAAAATTATTATCTATTATGTTTGAATCATTTTGTAATCATGCTTTGTATTGCTTTTAACCTCGTCTTAATCTCAATCAAAGGTATTTTGCAACCAATAAGTGTAGGGGAATCTATTCGGCTTTTGATCCATATATTATACATTGTCAAATAAATTGTTTAGAATAAATCACGTCAGTATCGAGTCATATGAATGATTTGTTAACTTCAGGCCTTCTTTACGGCAAATTATACAGAAATAATGTATGGATAAAAGTTGCAGAAATCTTTCATAAATTTAAATTTTCTTTTTCGTTTTCACAGACGGTGGAGACGGCGTCACACTTAACACGCGACACCATCACCCCGGCACCTGTGACGGGGTCACAAAAACCCCGACGGCGTCAAACGCCCAGGTCCAGAAAACCTAAAAGTTTTTAATTATTTTTGAAAATAAAACTCGCACGACATTTCATAAAAGAAACTCCACTATGTAACAAACACCAAAAAGCCTAATTAAATTAACAAATCTTTCATCTATCTATCGAGTCGAACCCTAAATTCATAATGATATAATTGGTAAACATCCACATTTATGCTTGGTATCGATTTTTCTCTGTCTTGATTTTAGGTTATCTTTGAACGAGAAAGAACTTGGAGATCTTAGGTAGTTCCATTAGACGAATCTTGAGGACGGTCCGCATGTTTCTTCACCATTTATTGAGCAAACCAGGGGAGTACTATTTTCTTTTACTTGTTTTCATTTTCTCCTTTATCTGTTATAAAAGTGTATCATCCAGAGAAAACATTAGGGACAATGATCAAAAATAAGTAATAGGGGAAATAAGCCTAGAAACTACTTTTTCAATTGTCATTTGCAATGTACCTTAAAAAAGAGTGAGTAATATATCGAAAACATAGCATAAAAAGAGAGGTTATTTTAAAACCAAATGATAAAAAAAAATTATAACACATACCAATAAAAACCGAGTATCACTAGCGTTCCATGGATAGGAACTTGCATGACTAGCATAACAACCCTTGAAATTCCACCTCAAAAATGTGAGGTTCACCCTTAAATCTTTAGGAATTCAGGTACCTATCGTCGGTAACCAAGATGATTTTATCTTTACCCGTTTTGAGTTAAGGAGTGAGCAGTCATGTGTGTCTATTTCGTCATTACAGATGTGTACATGTGGTCTTCGTCGCCTTTTCTGGAATGTCTGGTGTTAGTAAAATTCATATGAGTGTACCGGTAGTATATTAAATTCTAGAACTTGTTTTAGTGATACATCCCGAGACCGCACAGTAAGTATTAGGTATGCTATGCTAAAGAGGTAATAGGAATAACCCATGTTTTAAATCATGTAAAAGTTATTAGATCACCTTGGATCAATAAGTAACCACCCACACCCATATCCAACACACACCTATAGATGCAGGATACCCTAGGTACAACCTGAACCCGCACCTCCGAGCCTACCCTATATTCCATGGTTCTATCGTAATTTTTTGGTGTAATCTGACTATTAATAAGAGCATTGTCAACTCCTTAAACCAATCGTTACACCCAAAAAGCCTTAGCCTACTTTATATGTACTCACCTTTAGTACATTATTGTGATAACCTAAGTTAATTATTGAGTATACGATTGCTAAGTCCTTATCCTTGTAAATACAGTTTTGGGACGATTGGGATTCATGGTAGTATTTATTTCGAGGAAGAATGGGGAAGAAAAGTTAAGTCAATACCACCATATGTTTGTCAAATGATCTCCATGTTATTTTGATCCACCTAAAATCTGGTCATTAGTTAGATTTTATATATCGAGCACGTAAAAGTTCAAGTATAGGGGTACGTGTTATAAACCCCCATGTTGTATTATGTTACTTTATCAAAAATAAAAGAGAGAGAAAGAGATTGATGTAGAGTTTTATGGAGTTTGTACATCTTCGTCTGAGTTTTGGCTTAGTAACCAAACCAGCGTGTATTCATCTAAATAATTAGCTAACCCTTCCTCTCCAAATTCACCCAAAGCCACCCAAATGTATCCTATCCGTTTCCATTTCCATTACATGTTATCTTATACCTACACCCCACAACCCTTTAAAAGTCCTCTTAGATTGTAATGAATAATACTTGCGCCTAGCGGTGGAGGTTTGATCCTTTACCAAGCCTAAGGTAATTTATATGTTATGACAGGTAATGAGTGTTAAATTTTCTGTTTCCCCCATATGTTATAATTCATTATAAACCCAAGAGAAAGAGAGAATCCCAAACACTTTATTTAGGTGCTAGTAAGTATTATACCAAGATTTATAATTACGAGGTCAAGAAGGTTGGTTATAGAATTGTTTTAAAAGAGTAGTAAAATGACCACTCATATTGTTATGTCTAGGTAGAAAAGCCCATTTGCTTGAGGACAAGCAAATCCCAAGTGTAGGGGTATTTGATGAGGTGTCATTTTATACACTTTTTCAGGGTCATTTAACCCCCAATATCGTGTATTTATGCCCAAAATAGGTACTTAATCGTTCCTTTTCAGGTATTTCTCATTTGGATGACATTTGGATGAATTACACGTGACTTGGGCTCATTTGGAGAAGAAACGGACGAGACTACGAACCAGCACCAAGACTCTTGAAGATTTGTGCTCACAGAGCCTGGAGACGGCGTCACATATCATACACGACGCCGTCACACTTCATCTAGTGACGGCGTCACACATCTCAAGACGGCGTCAGCCCGCACCGACTCAAACGCAGATCTAGAAGATTCATTTCATGACGGCGTCACGACTAAAACGCGACGCCGTCGCAACGATTTTCTTATATATACAAACCCGAATTTAGGGTTTTGAGTGTGTAACTTTAGAATAAAAAGAGGGTACGAACCCTAGTTCGTTTAGCAGCTATAGGAGACGATTTTAGGGCCTAAAAACCCTATTGTAACTCTTCCAATTCATGTTTTAATCAAGTAAGATTTACTTTATCATTCAATATGTCTATGTGTTGTGTGATTTATTATTCTTGCTTTATTCTTAACATGCTAGGCTAAACCTATTATTGTGTTTATTTATGATTGTATGAAACCTAGAATGTAGATCTTAGTGATGTTGCTTCTTGTGATGGATGTGCACGTTAGGCTCTAGAAAACCAGCTTTCTGTCTATAATTGCTGTTGATATGTCTAGGGAAACGTGATTGTGTAGAAAGGATACCGGTGGTAACAGTCTTCATACTACCTTACCCTGATTCTGGTTGATCCCTCTTAGGTTATTTCACATGCATTCAATATGTATCATAGGGGCCTTGTAATAGTCTTCATACTACCTTACTTGTGCGTTGCCCTAAGAGCGTATTGCGTAGACGGCGTTTTCGTGTAATTTGTCCATACTTTAGGAAATACCTACACAGATCATCACAAGTGTGACAAGGCAACAACATTAGGAGAAGCAATCTAGGGAGTAATACATGATTAAATAGGCACAATCTTTTATCTCATTGTTATCACCTTTAGTTTAGATTATTGTTTAGTTTAATTAGCTAAAACCAAACCACTCTCTCTAATATATGATTTTACCTGCTTTCATAAAATATAAAAACACAAAAAGAATCTCCCTTCAACCCTTAGAATTCTATTAGACTATGGTCAAGCCATCCTAACCTATTCCTCGAGTGAATGATTAACAACCCCGAGTCTTGCCTATACTACACTACAATGATTAGGTGCACTGCCTAGGGAGTTGTAAAACTTCTCTTGTAGAAGTCCTACGATGACCACACATCAAAGATACACATTCAATTTGGCTATCATTAGTTGAGAGTACGTGAAGAAGATATTCCTAAAACTACATTCTGGACAAGGTACAAACATTTTGAGTTCACGGTCATGCCTTTTGGTTTGACTAATGCTTCCACGGTATTCATGGACCTTATGAACCGCGTATGTAAGCTGTATCTTGACAAGTTTGTCATTGTCTTCATTGACGACATCCCATTTTATTCGAAGTCTAAATAGGAACATGAAGTTCATCTAAATTTGATATTAGAATTGCTTGAAAAAAAAGAGGAATTGTTTGGAAAAATTTTGAAATGTGAATTTTGGCTACAAGAGGTTTGTTTTCTTGGACATGTAGTGAACAGTGAAGGTATTCATGTGGATCCCAGTAAAATTGAAGCAGTAAAGAACTGGAAGCCCCCAAAGACCCCAACAGATATCTGTTCATTTCTAGGACTGGCAGGATATTATAGGCAATTTATCATAACTTCTCAAAATTTGCAAAACCCCTCACCCGGTTCACTCAAAAAGACAAGAATTTTGAGTGGGTGATGAACAAGAAAATGCTTTTCAGACATTAAAGGATATGTTATGTGATGCCCCGATTCTAGTACTTCCCGAAGGACTAATGATTTTGTAATTCATGGTGACACGTCAAACCAAGGTTTTGGTTGTGTGTTGATGCAGAGAAACAAAGTGATCGCATATGCATCCAGATAACTCAAAATCCATGAGAAGAATTACACCACTCATGATATAGAGTTGGGTGCAATAGTATTTGCTCTTAAAATGTGGAGACACTACTTGTACAGAACAAAGAGCATTATCTACACCAATCATAAAAGCCTTCAATACATTTTTATCAAAAAAGAGTTAAATATGCGTCAAAGACGATGGATAGAACTTTTTAGCGATTATGACTATGAGATTCACTACCATCTAGGTAAGGCGAATGTAGTAGTTGATCCATTAAGCATGAAGGAATAAATGAAACTGAAACGAGTTAGAGCTTTGAGCATGACGATCCACTCTAACATTAGGGCTAGAATAATAGAATCACAAAGTAAAGCTTCCAATGATGTCAATTCTCTAATTGAGATGTTGCAAGGACTAGAGAAGCAGTTTGAAAAGAAAGAAGATGGCAGATTGTATTTGGTTTAACAAATTTGGGAGCTACTTTATGGCAATTTAAGAACTTTGATCATGGATGGAGCCCATGCTATAAAGTATTATGTTCATCCTAGTGTAGACAAGATGTACTATGATCTATGAGACTTATATTGGTGTCATGAAATGAAGAAGGATGCCACTTTCTATGTTAGTAAATGTTTGACTTGCTCTTAAGTCAAAGCAGAACATTAGAAGCCCTCGAGATTGCTTTAACGGCCAGAGATTCCTGAGTGGAAATCCTACTTTGCTCAAGATGATGAAGTTGTTCATGATCAAGATACTGCTGAAGAAGGACAACTAGAAGATAGTACTGCTGGTATTACAGTTAGTACTGCTCCTATAAATATTAGTACTGCCAGAGAATCTCATAGTACTGCTGGTAGAGTTGTATATGGCAGAAGGAGTAAAGAGGCAAGGAAGGATAAAGGCAAAGAAATCATGACTGAACCAGAACCTGTGAAAAAGTCCAAGAAGTTATTGGAACAAGAGAGACTGGGTTTAGAAGAAGCTATCAGATTACAAGAAAAAATTGATGAAGAGGAAAGAGCTCAAGTAGCAAGAGATGAAGAGATAGCAAGACAGCTCTTAGCATTGGATGAAGAAAGAGTTACAACTGATCCTAAGACAACTAAGGATGTTGATTGGAATGATCCTTCAGTTCAAAAGTATTGGGATATGAAGAATAAACCAAAGTCAGAAGCTCAAGCAAGGAAGAACATGATTGTATACTTGAAGAATCAAAGTAATTACAAGATGAAAGACTTTGAAGGAATGAGCTATGATGAAATTAGGCCAATTTTTGAAAAGATTTGGGATTTCAATCATAACTTTGTGCCTATGGATTTGGAGATTGAAAAGGAAAAGAAGAAGACTGCTGAGTTTCAAGAAATTGAAGAAGAAAAAATTGAGAAAGATACTTCTAAGAAGACTACAGGAAAGAGGAAGAAATCTCTTCCTAGAACAACAACAAGAAGTTCTACAAAGAAACAAAAGGTGGAACTAAATGATGAGAAGGAAGATCTCAAAGGATATCTAGACATAGTTCCAAAAGAAGATGTTGCTGTAAATGTTTATTCTCTCTCTACAAAGTATCCAATTATGGATCGGAAGACTTACACTTTGTCAGAAGACTTCATGTACTACAAAATCATCAGAGGAGATGGAAGCTCAAAGAACTACAAGATTCTGAGTGAGATGTTATATGATTTTGATAGACAAGATATAATGGAGTTATACAGGCTGGTCAAAGAAAGGTATAGTTCCTCAAAACCAGAAGGATATGATTTAATGTTATGGGGAGACCTGCATACACTTTTTGAGCCTGATGAGGAGAGTGAAATATGGATGAATCAGAATGAGTATAATCTAAAAAGTTGGAGTCTGTGTGATTTTTGTGGAGTTCACATTCTGCTGATGCAAAATGGAATTGCCATACATATGCTTACAGAAAAGAAGTATCCTCAAAGTCAAGAAATGAAATCAAAGATGCTGAGTAAAAGATTGGAGGTTGATCAAGAAAGCACACAAGCATATGAACTACGGAAGTTCATCAGATCACAAGTGAAGAAGTAGATAAGTGTTTGAAAGAATCATCATCAAAAGACAAGAAGATTTAATCTAGAAGAAACTTGATGATTTGGAGGTAAATCACAAGTTTAGGGGAGGATTGTTGGGAATAAATCTTCATCAAGAGTTAATACTGCCAAGGTATAACTAACAGTACTAATGGAGTTAGTACTGCCAGTACAAACTTAGTACTGCCAGTGTTAGTTAATACTGCTAGAAGAAAAGTTAATACTGCTGATGGTTAATGCTGCTGACTTGGAGATAAGGATGCAAAGAGATAAATATGGAATGTATATCTTATATATTTTAGGAAGATTCGTATATGATTATAATTGTAATTGACCCTAAAAGTTCGGTAGTTATCTTGTAAAGGACTCCTTGTGGTGTATAAAAGGAGATCCTAGGTTAAGGTTTAGAATATACTTAAGAGAGAGATATACATCTTAGAGAAAGAACATATAGCTTCAAGGTTGTAACCCCAGTACTAAGCAAGAGTACTCGTATTATTGATTTAATAATATTGAAGCAGTTTTGTAATTTATTCATTGCTCATTGTTTGGTACTGTTCCATTGATTAATACTTCTAGAGTATTGAAGTGTAGATTCCGCATACACTTTGATATATAAACAAAGTCTCAACCATTGTTATTTTGGATTCATCCAAGGTAACATACACTTTACAAGGTAAAGAATCGATCAAGGCTTGGGATCAACAGGTTTTATGGTGTCGATCTGAATACCCAATAACCAACTTCCTCACGATCATCAAAGAAGGAATAAGGTTGTAAGGTTAGGTATTATCCCATGATCTAGCCAGAACTGGAGGGATCTACCTAGGAACATTCCATAGATAGAATAGAAGTCCTTAGGTATGATGGAGTTGAATGTGAATGGGAATAATGTCAACTAAGGCATGAGCTAACATCAAAACAATCTCAACATGAAGATAGTAATGACGTCATGGTAGACATTTAAGGGGTTAAAGAATGAAAAAGAAAAGTTATGTAAAGGGTGAAAAGAAAGTAGCCCTCCACATACACTTAAGGCAGAAACCAGGTCAATACATAATCTATCAGATATCACAAAGATGATATTTGATATTGAAAAAAGACATCATGGACCCAGTGATGCAATGCATAACCCTTCCCATCCACTCAAGATTCTATCAAAAGAATTCTTGTGTCAGTTATAACGAAGATTAAGCATGTTATCTATTGGCTTCTCACTCCGAGAATGCTGATATTAAAAAGGTGGCAGTCTACTCCAGCCTCTGATCACTAAAATCAAAATGCACTTATTGAGTCTAAAGCCAAATGAGATCAATTTATAAATCTTACATAAGATATAAAAGTACACTTGTATTAAACATCAATGATACAAAATGTGCAAGAGTCTCTTATATGTCTATGTGACATTGCATGTCTAAGTGAGATTGTCAGAACATTCAAGAGTGATACTTAAATAAAGTATTCACAATCATTGAATGGAAATCCTGCCAGTGCTAACATCAAGCCAACGCTGAACATAGGTTACTAATTTGAAAATGATTGTTTAATGATTCAAATAAGTGTTAACTAGTAATCTAAGTAATCTCATAGTTATTGTGTTCTTTCGGAATTTGTTTTTGAAAAACACAAACAACATTTCCTTGATTTATTCAAGTAAAGTGTTAGATTACCTAGGTCACTTGAAATGTCATAAGATTGATGGGAGAGATTATTACTACTCTTACATTGCTATATTCATCTTCAAACAACGACAACAACATCTCTACGTCTTTCAAGCAAGTACACCATTGTATTCATGCCTTCATAACTCATACTCAAA
The DNA here is from genome assembly GCA_026074375.1 of Tanacetum coccineum. Classification (NCBI taxonomy): domain Eukaryota; kingdom Viridiplantae; phylum Streptophyta; class Magnoliopsida; order Asterales; family Asteraceae; genus Tanacetum; species Tanacetum coccineum. The sequence goes on along the minus strand of BQNB010038543.1, from coordinate 24,715 downwards.
GTTGAAAGATATATTATTGCAACTCTGATAATCAAAGAACTTCCTTAAATCATCAAGCCGTTGATCAAGACAAAAGTTCTACATAAGAAATATTGTTAGATGTCACGAAAAGTATAAGTATGTTGGTCAGAAGCTTCAAATGACATATCAAGATGGATTCACGGTAAGCAACAATGATATGAAAAGATCTCAAAGGCAAAGACAAAAGAGAATGCAAAGATAAAGATGAAGATCACAAGAGCATGATTGGAATGAGACCACTGTTACACAACAAGACTTAAGACAGCGGGCATTAAAGATCAAAGATCATGGTGACAAGAGAGATCTCAATGATCATCCCTTAGGGGGAGATTATTAGGAATAGAACGTGTTGATCATTAAATGTAATCAAAGTGAGATCTCAATGATCGTCCCTTAGGGGGGGATTGTTAGGAATAGAAAAGGTGACGATCTTATTGAGATAAAAAACTTGTATTAAATAGTGAAATATTAAGTTTGTAATAGTTAGTAAAGGTCTCGTGACTAAAATGTAGTCACAAGACATGACTATGAAAAAGCCATGAGCTAAGGGCTCATATTGTAATGGGTATAAATACCCTCCACCTCATTGATGAGGTAACTAATCAATCTATCTTCTCTCATTTCTCTGCTCACTCTTTCTCTCTCTACTTCTCATCTCCTCCTCGTTCACTTCTAACTACTTTCTCTCTCTACTCTTTCTCTCTATAACAAACACACACAAATACCTAAACATATACTAAATAGCTTATTCGATCCTAAATCAATATATAACAAGTAGTAAGTTAGTAAATTCTCGTTGTGCTAGGATTTGATAAGATCACCATTATTGTCTCCTAAGATATATTATAAGCAACCGCGAAGAGGTTTATGCGGATTTGGTTAATCGTGACAGAATTGCCAAGTCTGGGTCTTAGGAAGAAGTACTGCCTAAGTCTAGGAATGATATATCAACAATGAAACAGGACAATCATTGCACTTATAAAGTAAAACTAACAATATATTTGATTAAACATGGTTAATACGTTTTCCTTACATAAGGCTTGACCGCTTCTCTATCTTCTAATTATCAACTTGTGTATGTTATTTCCCTTCATCTTAGTTTAGGCAAAACCAAAATTCATGCCAGTCTCTCAGGCTAAACCCCCCCTACATTAGCTTAGGTTTAATTTAGATATAGCATAGAATATATTAAATTATGATTAGCTTAAATAAAATACTGATAGATTTAGGAATTAATGTTCTCGCTCTTAGTGATTGACACCCTACTTACCAACGAATCTACAACGAATCAGGTACACTGCTCGTTAGTGTTGTTCTAGGTATAGTCGGCAAAATATAAATAGTAAAACTTGATAAAAAATAATACCTACGTACAACGACACATCAGTAACTATAATACAAATAAAGTTGATGCACCTAAATATGTTACAAAAAAATATGTGAGGAATCTAAAAATTTTCAGGAAGCGTTGAGGATTCTCGATATAATCTTAATGCTATATGTAGTGAAGCTTAAGATTATATTGATAAACCCAATGCTTCTTGAGCATTTTTAGATTCCCGACCTGTTAAAGCATGTTCGATCGATTGTGTTGGATTTTATTCTTAAATCAACATAATCACATGGCTACATAGAAAACTCATGAGTCTTAAACATCTCACTTGTTATTTTAATTTTAGATCAACCTATTTGTGCTTAGAGCATCAGCTAGTAAATTACAAAATGCAGGATTGTTCACTTTATCGTTTACCAGTTGACGCTCTAGACATGAATATGTTGATCGATAACTAACAGTACGAATGAGACGTTTGAGACTCAGGAGTTTTCTATGTGGCGATCTCTTTATGCTTAGCTATCTACATCTTTATTTCAAGATTATAAACACTACATTCAGTTCCTTAGCTGCCATGGCTATTGGTACGTGGTTTCTTTCTAGAAAATTCAACTCTAATTTGAAACTCTTCAACTCGTAGTGCTCAATGTTTAGCCCAAAAAACGATGCACGAAGCACTATCTATTTCGGCCCCATGCATATTTTGTTTTGGCCAAACAATGAGCATCATATCGTTTCTACATTTTTCGATCTTGGCCTTCATTTCTACAATAAATACATACATAAATCTCGAATGGAAATAAATCCAATAAAATATACATAATTATTAACCGTTTTTAGAAGAGCCTATATATAGAACAAAATCATCAACTTGTAGATCACACCTGTTTGAGGTAACATTCTCTAGTAAAACATCGACTTCTCTCTACCAGCCAACTTATTGTTAGATGTTTCATGAAATCGATCAAGCACTTTTGACCGTATACCTTTTTTGTTAATTATAAATTAGCCATAAATAAAAGGAAATTAAAACGACCAAATCATGCACGTAAATCTACATAGCATACGAACTTCATTTTCTTTAGTTTATTTACATCGTGACTCAGATATCGTACTGGCTACAAAACACGGATTCATTTTATGCCATCTAGTGTTTACCATACCAAAGTTACCGGCCAAAGTTACGACCTGTTGGATGACAAAACCATCACGGTGAAGCAAGTGCAATCCAAAACTGCTGATGACATCAAATAACGTCTATTTTATAGCATCATTTATCCCGCCTTTATTGCTTGTTTTACATTATTTATGCGTGAATTGGTACCTAATTGTTTATATTAGTTATTTGTAGTAAGTATCAAGCAATTAGTGAAGATTAGCTCAAAAGCACGCATTTTGGAGCTTAAATGAAGAGTTTGAGAAAGTCTATTAATCTGACAGCCAATACGCTGTATTATTCTAGACCTATACGACGTATCTAATATTTGACGAATTAAAAGACCATTGCATGTCTTTTAAGAATACACCGTATCCACATCAACGATACGTCGTATATAATACTTTGGTCAACAAAGAAGAACCAACTGGTTTGACCTCAATACGCCATATCCATCAAGAAGATATGTCGTATTCGTGCCCTAACTTCACAAAGACATCCATGACAAAGAAGACATAATATGCTATATTCAGAAGCTTTCATACGCCATATTAAGAGGCGGTTGATGAATATTCTAGAATATTATAATCGTGGAACCTACGCAAAATACCCTAATATGTCATATCCCACATCGCCCAATACATCATATTGTTTAATTTCCAAACTCTATAAATACAAAACCCTAAACTCAGTTTTAGTTATGCTTTAACGACTAAGTTCCATTTTAGAAGACAAAAGAAGCCAAGAAGGTCCTGCAAGAGCACTTCAATCCATAGGGAAACCCTTGTAATTCCCATACTTTAAATAAGCGTTCAATTTTTGGTATCACTCGTTTAACTTGGTTAGGTTACCTTAATCTTTCATTTATCATGTTTGTATTTATTACAATAGTTAGTGGCTAATACCTTTAGGTATTAGCCATGTTTATGATAATTTAATGTTCGATATGTTTATATCGATCGCATGCTTATTCCTTGTGTGTTGAATTATGTTTATCAATTTATACTCGTTTATGTGCTTAAATATGCGACCTATCATTCAACTAGATCTGGGATTACAAATATAGAGTAGGCTAGATGTCGGTATTGCTCTCCATATCTGTAATTTATATATCTAGAGTAATAGGATTACAAATAACGTGTTGTCTTTGCTCTTGGTTTAGTGAACCAGTTAGACTAGCAGTTGACCTAGGATTAACAAATAACGTTCTGATTCCCTAACTAAATATCTGGACTAGTGGACTACCAGTATATAAAGATCTGTTAAGCAGTAAGTTAGTAAAGTCTTCGTGAGTTAGAATTCAATACGATCACCATTATTATCTTTTATGATAAATTATAATTCAACAATATTTGCTTTATGTGGATTTGGTTAATTGTGACAAAATTGCCAAGTCTAGGGTTTAGGAAGGAGTACCGTCTAAACCTAGGAATGATATGCCCCATTAATATAAGATGATCATGGCACTTATAAATAAAACCTGCATTATATTGGATTAAATATGGTTAGTATGTTTCCCTTACATTAGGCTTGACCGCTTTTTTATCTTCTGTCTATCAGCTTGTGTGTGTTATTGTCATCAAAACCTTAGGTTAGATACCCAAAACTCATGCCAGTCTTAGGCTAAAAACCCCCTTTAGCCATTAGTTTAGGATTAACTTAGGATTAACATAGAATAGATGAATTTAGAACTAACATAGATAATTAATATACTGATAGATTTAAGTATTAACGCTCTCGCTCTTGGTGATCGACACCCTACTTACCAACGAAGCTACAACTGATCGGGTACACTGCCCGTTAGTGTTGCTTTTAGGTAAAGTCTGCAACATATAAATAGTGAAACTTGATAATAATATTACCTATGCACAACGGCACATCAAGGTTTTGGTGCCGCTGCTGGGGAGTGAAGTTGTTTAATTCTTGGTTATTAGTGTTTTACTTTAGATTTAGTTTAGATTAATTTACATATTTATGTGTTTGTCTATCTACATTGTATATTTTGCATATTGTGTGTTTTATTTATTTTTCTGCATTATTATAGTCTTCTGTAATTTTCTGAGTCGAATACTGAATACGGCGTATTCAACTTCTTGGATACGACGTATAAATTTTTCTAATATAATACAGCGTATTCGACTCCAAACATTGATACGGCGTATTCAGTTAACTGAATACGACGTATTATGTTATTTGACCTTTTTCTTTTGTAGCAAATTTATTACAGGAAATGGACGACCCCGACATTACTATGGAGGAATATATTTGGCTTGAAACTGAGAAAGCTCTTAGAAAAGGTAAGGTGTATATCTTGGAAACTGCTACATATTGTAAGATCAGGTATGATGAAGACGTTCACTTCTTAAGATCTATTGAAACAAAATTCCCAGCTATAGTCTATAATGACGCGTTAACATCTGAACTAGAGCTCTCATGTGAATCCACGGTAAGTCCTTAGCATATCAATAAAGTTAATTGGAAAATTAAAATATCATTGTCCAATTTCGATGATGAGAATTACATTGTTATATATGATAATGATTCATTTTCTTATAAGATATTTAACTTCGATGATTTAAAATTGGATATGGGAAATGGTAATGATAAAATCAATATCAAACAATTTTCAGGGGATTTATCTATCAAACTGTTACCTAATGTACTAAATACTGATGTTAGTGCCTATGCACAAGGGTCAAATAAGCTTTTGGAAACAAGTCATGATACATCAAGTAAATTTTTCACAACTAAAACTTTTATCTAGGAATTATGTGTTAATATTGTGACTTGGAATTTATCGTAATAAAGGATGCTAGTAAATTTTATTAAAAATTTATATGTTCCATTTTGGCATCCCGTTCTACCCTAAGTTGTTTTATAAGAATGGGATGAAGTTGGAAACAAGTCTAACTTAAAGACTTTTCTATAAACAAAAGTGCTTGCCGGGAGACAACCCAGAATGTAATTTTCAATTTTTACCGAGTTTGTCTTTCCAGATTATCTATACGGCGTATCCAACCTCAATGGATACGGTGTGTTGACTATCTGGACATTATCCGGTCTTTATTTTACTACACTTTTTAAACTTTATTGTCAGTTCAGTCTATACGGCGTATTCATTAAATGAATACAGCATACTTGACTTCTGACCCATATTCAAATTCTTTTACAGGTCTTAATACGGCGTATCCTGGTTTATGGATACAGCGTATCGACTTCCTATACAGTTTTAGGTTTTTATTTTGATTTCTAACCAATGAATACACGGAGATATAATTTGCACTTGTTTTATTATGTCTTTATACAGGACCTTTCTGAACGAAAAGATGAATTTGGTGGAATGCTTATTTTCTGGAATTCTATGTGTGTTGTAGGCATGCTGGTATCCAAACGCATTTACAGCACACATTCTTGCTCATAAACGCAACATGGAGGATCATACCGAGCAAATACATGGGGAGTTTTTCGTTCTAATTATTTAAATTCCCGTTTTCATGTTTAATTTATACAACAAGGTCGTTGTATGTTTCAAGTGGGTGGAGGAGAATTAGAATGATTACTTGTCCATATTTTTACAATTAATATGCCTAATTTATATAAAAAATTTAAAATTTTTTAGCATATCTTTTGTGAAATTATTAGTTACATAACCCGCACATATAACCCTTATTAGATATTGTGAGGAATTTAGCCTTATCCGTTTCTAAATTTTTACCTAAATTCCACAAAAATATGAGTGTGTCGGTGATGTTTTAAACTTTAGATATTGTCTTGGTATATCTATTCGAGACCACAATAATAAGCACTATTTTTAATAGATGGAATGACATTTCTAAACTGGTAAATTTCTAGGATTATACCAAAAAGCTTATACATGTTGTGATATTAACTAACTACACTGGTTAGTTAACCTCGGTATAAACCCTTTGTTTACTCTCATTTTTAGAGTAAGATACCCCTAGAAAAACCTGCTGAGCCATTCCTTTCTTTTCTTACACAAAATTTTGTTTCATTACACCTTTACACCTTAGCCTACCCTATTAGATTAAGTCCTTAATCGATTGCTAGTTACTTTTCGGTAAAGTATTGTACTTCCTGTGTACATGTATGGATTTTCTATCTCTGATATGGTCGGGAAATTGCACAATTCAATTGGGCATGTGTGTGAATTTTCTATCTATGGTTAGGTCAGAAAATTGCACAATGCAATGGGAAAATGTGAAAGTAGTGGTTTTTTATTTTTAGTGTGTTTACTACTTTCACTAGTATGTTACGATATTAATTATCCATAATTATCTTATTCGTGAAGTGGTGAAATTTTGCACCGTAGTTCGTTTTTCAGTATTAGTTAGTAAAAAAAATCAAAAAACTAAAAAAATACCAAAAAATATAGAGAGAGAAAAAAGTGACATTTGTGAGATAATCAGTTCGTCTAAGCTTAACCGATATTATTATTTGAATGATCGATTATTCGTTGGTGCGTGTTATAAGCCAACGATATAAAGTTATGTTGTATATTATTTCTAGTTGGTCGCAATTATAAACCAACTATGTATTTTCATGTATAAAGTGGCAGATATCGCCACTAATGTTGTATAGTATGTATAATATGGATGATTAGGAGTTGAACGTTACGGGACTGCCAACTAAGGTTGTTTTTGTTGATCTATGATCAAGACGTTTATGTCTATGATTCTGTGTCTTTTTCATGGGTATGGTTGGGAATGTAACTAGCAACATTGTTCTTTATCTGTTTGGACTTAATCTATTTGTTTTGTTCTTTTTTATTTAACACCAATTGTTTTCCCTTTCCTAATCCCTAGCCTTTGGTTTGCTCGAATGAGGATGCGAGCAATCACATGTATCTATTCCATCGTTATGGATGTGTATGTGTGATTTTGTCTGCCTTGTTAGTGTATTTCTGTTGGTGAAAGGATTAGAAGATTCCATACCCTTTATTGTTCTTCATCCTAACATTTGGTTTTACTCAAATGAGGGAGTGAGCAATCATGTGTGTCTATTCCATCATTATGGATGTGTATACATAGTTTCGTCCCCCTTGTTGGTTTACGACTATTGGTGAAAGATTACTAGTCCTATTCTTTAGCTTATTTGAGTTAAGAAGTAAGCAATCACATATGTCTATTCCATTGTTATGGATGTGTATGTGTGGTTTCGTCCCCTTTTCTGGAACATTGGTATCTATAGAGACTAGAAATAATGATCAACCCTTTAAACCTTAACCCAATTTACCTTTGTATACTTGTCACTCCTTAGCTTTAGTGGTGGAGATGTGTATCCTTGCCAAGCTTATGATAGAATACTCATCACAATCGAGCAATTGAGCGAATTAGTTACATGTTACCACATAGATTAGTTGAGTGATTTGAGTGTTTTCATTTCCCTACTTCATGAGGTGTTTGGTTGTGTACTAGAAATTAAACGAATAATTGCTTAAAGGAAAAATCCTTGACTTCGGTTGGGATACTTTTTCATAAGTTTTCTAAAGTCTACTTGAGGACAAGTAGGATTCAAGTGGGGGGATATTTGATGAAAACAAATAACCTCTATTTTATAGCATCATTTATCTTATCTTTATTGCTCGTTTTACATTATTTATGCATGAATTGGTACTTAATTGTTTATATTAGTTATTTGCAGTAAATATCAAGCAATTGGTGAAGATTAGCTAAAAGGCATGCATTTTGGAGCTTAAATTAAGAGTTCGAGAAAGTCTACTGATATGACAGCCAATACGTTATATTATTCTAGACCTATATGACGTATCTATTGGTTCCAATTGAATGGATCTTTTATTAACTTAGCTAAATCTAAACAACTAGATTAGAAACCTTGTGGTGTATATATAAAGACTATGCGTAATTAATCTTTATATACTCAGAAGAAACAATCAAACAATGAACATAGAACTTTCACAAAGCTTTCAATATATTGAACAAACCACAAAACAACTATATGGTTTGCCTTACAATGAAAGACTCTAACTATTATATGAATTGAACGACTATGAAAGTATATGAAAAAGAGATATGTCTAACTATGCCGCAGGGTTCCTTTTATACACTAAGGAAAACCCTAATAGGCTTACAAAACACGTTAGGAGATTATGCAGAGATCATGCATATCTATTCCTAATTTATCTCATACATATCTCATAAGCAGCACTAATATACTAACTAACATTACTAACTATAAACTGACAGTACTAACATTGTACTAACAGTACTAACTATAACTAGCAGTACTAACTATAACTACTAGCAGTATTAAGTCCTTTAGCAGCATTATCTTGTAGAAGCTCTTTAATCCCAACAATCCTCCCCTAAACTTATGATTTACCTTCAAATATTAAGTTTCTTGAATTAAAGCTCTTTGATTTTGAGAGGATTCTTTCAAACACTTTAGCTTCCTTTCCTATTAGCTTTTAAAAATTCTTCATAACTAACTCTGTTCTGCAATCTAAGATTTGATCAACTTTATAAGCTCATGTGCCATAGTACTTTCTTCTTCTGCTTCAATCTTTAAATTGATCATCTTCTCCAAGATTTCCTTCTTCAGTGGATACTTCTTTTCTACTAACATGTTGATCTGTATTGATGTACTATCTAAGAATAAAGAGTGAACACCACTATATTCATGCAATTTCCATCTCAGTAACTCCTAATACTGTTGGTTCAACCATATGTCATCTTCTTCATTCGGATCAAATATCATCCTAAGAGCTCCCCATAGATCTAAATCATGACCCTTAAGTGGATGATCTTTAAATCTTTCTAGAACCAAGCTGTAGAGTTGACTTAAATCATGTCTATCAAGTCTTCTTAACAATGCTTGAATCTATCCATGAAAGCTTGAACTTCCATCTGATCTTGTAATCTTGTAGACTTCAGAATCTTTTGCTTCTGTCATTCCTAGCAAGATATATTCCCAATTTACAATATTATGTTTGTCGCAAAACTCTAAATTTTCCATTTTAATAAATGAAAAGTTGATTAATAATCTGGAATTTTGTGAGAAGTAAAAGATTTGAGCTTATCATGAAACCTTATAAGCTAGGTTGTTGGCAGAAATATCTCAACGGCTCTTAAATTAATTTTGTTATGGCTCAAACAGTACTAACGGTCACTTAGCAGTACTAAGTTTGGTCTAGCAGTACTAACTTGAACCTAACAGTACTAACTTCTCTCAACAGTAGAAATATATCCCCAACAGTACAAACTTAACACTAGCAGTATTAAGCTTATACCTAGCAGTATTAACACCAAGCATAACTTCATGTACTCTTCTTCAAATATAGACCTGCTCATAGTTCATCATACTTAACATCTTCTCATTATCGAAACGTCTCAAAGCAGACAGCACAATAAGAGTGAACCAGTGAGTTACTATCTCACCGATTGATATAGAAAATTGATTTGAAAATCAATCGGTGTATCACTTACAAAATTGTTTTTGTGACACACCGAGAGTGTTTATCATTTCAAAAATTCATTAACAACCGTTGATCCATCGTTTTTGTGACACACCGAGAGTGTTTTTTGTGACACACCGAGAGTGTTACTATCGCACCATCGTTTCTTTCCAGTTGTCACAAGTTTGATTCATAAAGAATCGCACAAGTTACCTATCATGAGCTTGTTTGATGTTGGCTCAAGCAGGATTTCCATCTTTATTGTGAATGAAATTCACACTGATTTTCTGGCAAAATCACAAGGATAACGAATACCTCTTCAATGTATCTTGTAATTCGACATTGTGTTGACTTAGCAAGTATAAATTTGACAATGTCCTAATGAGATTTATGATGATCCCCCCCCCCCTTCTTTTGCACTATACGTCAATAGTGCACTTAGATTTTAGTGATCGAGGCTGGAGCTGAGTGCCACCTTTCAATATCAACTAACTCGGAGTGAGAAATTCAATAGAAATGAGTGTATCACGTGTGGATTTTTGAAACAAATTCTTCTGACTTGATTAGCTGGGAGGGTTGTGTGCAAAGCGTCACTGGTCCAGGACTGTCTTTCAATGTCAGACAACACCTAGTGTCTTTCTGACAGGCAAATGTAAATTGACCGACCGGATTTCTGCCTAAGTGTATAGAGGGCTTCTTTAATTTCACCCTTTATCCTTTACATATCTTTCTCATTCTCACCCCTTACAATGCATACCTGAGACTTCATAAAAACACCTTGTTTTAGTCCATGTTAGCTCCATCTAATCGGCATTATTCCCTATTCTCTACTCTTTTCTCCTTTTTAATCATAACCTAAGGACTACTACACTAACTAGTGGATAGTCCTTGGTAAATCCCTCTGTTTTAGGCTGATCAGCGATTCAAAAACCTAGAGCTAACCGCCTTATAACTTCATAAATTTAAGAACATGGTCGGTCTTTTGGATAATTTCATCACGATCCTTCCAAAAACCCTTGAAAAATTCAATCAAAGTGTTTGATATAAATAGTCAAAGATTTACACTTGAGAGTTTTCATCATCACTAAACTCCCCCTTAGCATGTGCATCGTAATCGTAGTACATGCTAGGTATGAGTTCATGAGTCCATTTTATTTGATCTCTTCTGTCAGTATTCAATAAGTCCAGGTTAAGTCACAATTTTCTCACCTTATCCAAAACAAAAATTGTATTAACCCTTATATTTGGATAATCATTGATTGAAACCGTTCGGGAACAAATGAGATAAGCCCAGCAGATAGGAAACATATTATTGCTCCCTCCTCAACTTTTGAGGTATATAAGATGATCTGAGTACAATTATTTGAAATTTTGATTTACTAAGAAATTCTTTGAAAAAATTTGTACTCGAGCACATCTTATTTTTCACCAAAAAGTCCTACACTAGTATTGAACATATGCACAAGATAAATGTATTTAAGAAGAGAACTAACCTATGAAAATCATTATGGTTCCTTTAGTAGTTAGCCTTATGTCACCCCCGTAATGGTTGTCTACCGACAAATCTCTCCAAACTCCTCATTATCCTCCTTGTCTTTAGCCTTTTATTCAATCGCCTGAATCAAAGCTCCGTATGCATTTGCTTTGTCACGTTGGCTTCCAAAAAGTCTGTGCAGATACTCCATTCTAATACCCTGAGTGCGATCATTTAGAGCAATCCGAACTATGCATCTAGAGTACCCTCGCTGAACTTGTGTAGTTCGTCAATGCGCATCACCTTTTCTTACTTGTCTTGTTCCGTAGATAAATCCTCTTGGATCGGAGAAAGGTGATAAGCGTCTTGTCTTCGTCAGATTGGTGGTGGATTCTGTAACGTGTAGGCTTTGTGATGAGTTTCTCTGATAGCTATCAACAACACCCAGTTTTGAAGATCTTCCACACCCCTCGGATGACAACGCTCTGTAACATTCTTAAGTAGACATTAAAATGCAATACATTCTCAAACGTTTGAGATTTGATACTGTTTCACTTGCACGAGAATGAAGCACATATCTTCAATGTCCTTGGATTCCTTAGTCTGTGGAATTCGCCTTCTTTTTTTTTTGAACACGTAAAGACGTCATCATCCCTTCGTGAACAGTAATCCAGTCAAGAAAGCTTATAGTTTTGCCATTCGACAATTTCACCTTAATCATTGACTCCACATTGAGTAAGGCACTAAGATCTTCTATCCATTTAGATAGCCCGTATCTGACAGCCGTAGTCTTATGTAACTGAAGTAAGTACTAGCGCTAGACAACAACCACCACGTAGGTAACTCAAGGTCGTTATTGCTGAAGTGATGACACGGTATCACATTACGAACACCTTGAGCATTAGGAACAAAACGGTAGAGCTGTCGCAGATCAATGAGTATATTGTGCGACCTTCAGGGTTGAACCAGTCCAATATTTTCGTGTGGCTTTGTAGACTTCCTCACAAAAATATTTAAGTTCAGCCAAAACTCTTGCAAGTGCCTTTCATATCAGCATCAAATGTTGGACCTGCTAGCAAGTCAGGTGTTAAGGTATTGAACATTTAGCCGGTTCCATCACAAAAGCATAGAAGTCAAATGTAGAGACGGTATAGTTCGTATCGAATGACTCCGAGGGTCTATGTTTGGTGCAGAATTGCTTAGCCAAGGTTAGACAATTCATAAACGGCAGGAACAGACTTATTCCATGCATGATCATGTGGAAGGTAGTCGAGTAGGTTGTTGAAACCAGACAGGAAAGATTTTGGAGTCCTCTTCTTTGCATGTTCATCATGGGACACCTTGTTTTCAAACTCCTGTGTGCAGGTGTTTCAAAGAATCTGTAGTTTGCATAGTTTTTCCCTCTACCGGAGCAGATTGACGAGCGAGTGAATACCTGTGAGTCTTAGATCCTTTACTGTCAGTCTTTCCTGCTGTCGAGGTTGTCCGTTTCACGTTGGAAGCACTGGTAGAAAGACGTTCTTTCCTACCTTACTTCTTTTTGGACCCCCGGTCTGTTCCAGCGGATGGTTCTTGAAACATCATCTCACGTCTCTAAGGCTTTTTAAATGTGACCGGTATCGCCTAATGTATCTAACAAGAATTTTGTCGTCTTCATACCATCAACTAATCCTTTGTAAATCAGCCTATGTGAATGTTGACACCGTGATCATAATTGTAATCTTCCATCAGTCAATTAAGAATCTTTATTCAGTCTCTAGTTCAGAAAAGTTAAACAGCTACATCATTAGAACATGTTGCTTCCATTGATGATACCCACACAAGAACCAACAGACTCGGAGTTAGATCGAGTTACTGAACTTCACGATTTTTGATAATTTTGGAGACTTCCTTGACGTTTTTCCTTGATAGATTTTCTGTCATTCCTTCATCGATTGAATCAAGGAATTGTTGATTTGCAGTATTAGACTCTTCTCGGAATTCTGTCATACTTCCATGGACGCAACTTCCACTGCTTTCCGCATTTATTTGCTAGATATTGATCAACGATGTTAATGGTGAATAGAGGATACTTTTATGGGAAATTGGGAGATTGCCAACATGGCAAGGGTTCTCTTTTGGTGGGAAAGATAGTGGAGGAGGGGGGGAGTGAGTACCCATGGTGGTGGAGAAGAAACACAGGGTAAAAACGGGTTAACACACCCGTGAGTTGGTTTGGGGGGAAAAAACGAGCGGGAAAATTGGTTTGAGTATAACAGGGGATGTGTTTGGGGAAATGGCAAGGTTGGCCCCTCATGGTTATTTGTTTCTTTGCACAATTCGTCCTTGTGGTTATATAACTTTTGGGGACTTGGCAATTTCAGTCCCCAAAGGTTATATAATAATTTGCACCACCAGTCCTTGTGTGATACAACTCTTTGGACTTGGCAGTTTAAGTCCTTGGAGTGTATCTTTGCCATATTGACAGTTTGGCCCTTCTCTTCTTTTCTCTTGATTTCTTGTTTAAATATAAGTTTAGGGATTTACAATTTCAGTCCCTAAACTTATATTTCTTTGACTTTTGGCCTCGGGGTTGACTTGGGTTGACTTTGTCTTTGACCAGTTGACTTTTCTGTTGACTTTTTGACTTGATTGACTTTCCGGCTTCGATTTGGCTTTGTCTTTCACAGTCTTTTCCATTCCGAGTCCGGTTTTGTCGTTTTGGCTTTGTTTTTCGTCCTTTTCTTAGTTATCCGTTCCTGCACAACACAATTAGCAAAACAAGCATATATTTGGCATTTTAAGTCCGTTTTTGGTTATTTTAGCTCATTTTTAAAGGTAAAAGGTATGTGTAATTAAGCACATACCAGTCATGTTCATCATCATCTTCATCATCCTGTTTAGTCTCATTAACGTCATTTTTATCTGCAACTTCATCATCTTGAGCTTGCTCATCATCTTGATCATCGTCACTTGATTTCCAAGAGATATCATCCTCTGAGTCATAATCAGGTGCATCGGGAACCCCTGGTGTAGCACCAGTTCCTTCATCTGCACTAGAACCACTGGCATGAGAGCTGTGAGTTTCTTGATGGCTTCTTTTAGTGATTATTTTGAGTTGCTCAGCCTCTGTCAAATCCGCCTCAAAGATAGTCTCCAACTCTGTAGTCTTCAGCTTTCCTTTTCCAGACTTCTTTTCTTTGGGGGCAGTGGGAGGCTTCTGTTTAATGATTGTATCTGTATTAGCTTTCTTCTTGCTTCCTTTTGTCTTTGGAGGAATTGTTCCTGAAGCAATAGCATAATACTCTTTGTATGATTCAGAGTTGCGGATGTCCTCGTTGGTTAATGCTACTGGTAAGATAGCCCCGTACAACTGAGTGTCTTCATTCCTTGAGATGACATTGATTGTAGTGAACATTGGGTCATCTCTGGCATAGTGCCAATTGACCTTGTTTCTTCGAGGAATTGAAGGATCTTTATCCATGACAAAGTTGACGACTAACTTGGTGAAACGAGGATAGTACATCGCATTGCCCTTCTTCGTATTTTTGTTCTCAATCTGGAAAATGAAGTCCTCCCACAGAAGATATGCATAATCAACATTCTTCTTATTGTACATACCCCACAAGATTTGAGCTTGAGAAAGACGAAGACTGTCATATGATGGTTTACCACTGAGACATTTGTTGATGATAGCAGCAAATGATCTCCAGGGTTGATGCAGTTTATTGACATTAACGTCAGTGATCTTCCTTATATCTCCAGAATGACCAAGACTAGCTAGAAAGATGAGGATCTCCTTCTCAAGAGGTGGTTCTTCAAACTTCTTATTACCGATTTTAGGGCAGATTTGAAGAATGTCTCTGAATTGATCCAGTCCGAGAATGTGCTTTTTGTTATTTGTCTTGAATCTGACAGATCGGTTATGAACATAAGCAGAGACCCAGAATTCTTGCATATAGATCTCTGGAGCATCAGCAGTGACTTGGAATGCCTTGTAGAAAGGAGTGAGTTTTAACACATCGTAGACTACTTGAAGAGTTGCTTCCTTTGATGTGACATCCGAACTTAATCGAAGATTACATTTACCAATCTTAAGTCGGTCGGTAGGAGCCACTAATGCATCATCCAAAGCGATCTGATCCGCTATTGAGATTTCCATGAGTCTGTTTAAGAAAGAGTGAGTGCAGTTTATAAGAAGACACAATCATTAATTCATGAGAACCTTTATGACTTTTAGCACTTTTGAAGATCAATCATCTTAGATAGACTAATAGCGTATGAGACAAAGGCACCTATCCTAACAACTAAGTTGAATGTAGTTAACCTTGGTTTTGTCAAGCTTTTACTGTCTATTTTAAACTAAGAGATTTGTTTAATTTAATCTTAGTTAGAAAAAATATGATCTTAAGTGTGTTATGTCAAAAATTGGTTAAGTGTTGATAACATCTTCACTCGTTCGGTCCTCAAAGAAGCACCTTGATCGGTTTCCACTAAATGTCACTCGTTCGGTCCATTTAAACAAGCACTCGTTCGGTCCATATAATCATACAGTCGTTCGGTCCTCACTATGAGTTGCTCGTTCGGTCCTCACTTTCTGTCTCTCGTTCGGTCCTCACTATCTTTCTTTTGTTCGGTCCTTACAAGGATTCACTCGTTCGGTCCTTACGATGATTCACTCGTTCGATTCATACTGAATCCCCTCGTTCGGTTCTTACTAGATTTCACTCGATCGGTTCCTGACACTCGTTCGGTCCATATTGTAAATCACTCGTTCGGTCCTCACGTTTAGTCACTCGTTCGGTCCAGGTTAGATGACACTCGTTCGGTCCATATTGTAAATTACTCGTTCGGCCCTCACGTTTAGACACTCGTTCGGTCCGTATTATAAATCACTCGTTCGGCCCTCACGTTTAGACACTCGTTCGGTCCATTTTAGATAACACTCGTTCGATCGTCATTGACTCGATCGGTCCATACTGAGTAAAGTATCTAACGAGCAACAATTTACCACATAGACAATCGAGAAGAAAAAACAAGAACTAACACTAGATGAGATGAACATGACATAACATATTATTGCTATTCCACACATAACTCCTAACACACATACAACATATAGCACAGCCCTAATTTTTTTCGAGCACAAAATCAATCAAGTATACATTTGAAATTAAATCTAATGACAAACTGTGATAATATATTACTCTACACTCCAATCTAAGCAAAACGCCTCATTCAATTCGAGATTTCATCTTGCTTCGATTTTGATGAACCCTAATTTTGAAGTTAGGGTTGATCGAGATCAAATCACCATGAAAGCACAATTCGAATAGGATATGATCTTTTTGAAGTGTAAGGAACGAATTATAAAGAGTACCTTAATCTGGATATGATCTTGATAAGAAGAATTAAAAGGGTGCGATTTGAGTGTGTGTTCGAGTGTGTTTGGGTGTGTGTAGATTGTGTGAACAGTGATGGGGACGGGTGGGGGTGGTATTGTTATAAACCATTTTTAACTTTGACACATTTGGTCCCTCATCTTAACACTACTTATTAATCTTGCAAATTAGGTTTTATAAGGTATATTCAAGTTAAACAAATAGCACACATGGTCCTTAATGTTTTATACTCTCATACCTATAGACATAATTTAGCAAACTACACCCTAAAGGCATAAAACAAGTAACACATAAAGCACAATCGAGTTAAACTTAATTAACTTTCTATCATGAGATATTACGTTATCGTTTGAAAATATTTTTCCCTTTTGACAGCTCATTTGATCATGACAAAGAAATTTGACATTCTCTCCCCCTCAAACAATGACCCGTTTTCTATTTAAAGAGCTGTAGACATTGTTTGAGAAGTCAAATGTATCTTGAAAATTATTTTCAGATGATGGAATGATTTTGTATGTGACAAAACAACAAACACCAAGATAAATAAGATTTCTCTTATTTATTCACATAGATGCACTGAAACGTACACTTATGGATATAGGAAGCACGGGTTGTGATGCAAAGTAATCACAAGCCTTTGCATGGTCATAAAGTAGACCATGCCCGAGAATAAATTCCCGTTGTTAGGAACAACTGTCTTTTAGACGACATGTTTTCCTCAAGGAGAAAAGCGGGTTACTATCTGAAATAATAGCAAACCATTTGGCATGTTTTGAAAACATTTGTAACTTCTGCTCGAACTTCATTTACAGGCTTGTATCATTGTTAAATGACATTTCTAAGACCGTAAATGTTATCGATTTCAGAAGACATGCCATTGTAAAACTTCTTTTTGAATTTTTCTCATTTTTTAATTTTGTATTTTGTTTTTGAAAAGTTTATATAAAAGAAAATCTTTTTGGTTTTTCTGATTTTATATTTTTCTCTTTTGATTTTATAAAATTTTATAAAAAATAAATATGAATAAAAAAATTCTTTTTGTGTTTTTCTGATTTTAAGTATTTACTTATTATACAAGATATTTGAATAGGTACCACCACTATTCATCAACTTCATCTGCCAATTGTTTCAGAGTATCCGGCGTAAAACTCCGCATTCCCAGCTTGTTGATAAGAAATTCAATTCTTTCTCGGCCAAGAGCTTTAGTGAAGATGTCCGCCAGTTGATATTCCGTATTGACAAAGTAAAGTTCGATCACACCATTCTCAACATGCTCCTTGATGAAGTGAAACCTGATGTCTATATGCTTGGATCTGGAATGTTGAACGTTGTTGCAGCATAAGGCAATAGCGCTTTTGTTATCACAGTACATTGGAATTTTATTGAATCCAAAGCCATAGTCGGTAAGTTGTGATCTCATCCAAAGGACTTGAGCACAACAACCGGACAAAGCAATATATTCAGCTTCCGTACTGGATATCGCAGCGCTTTTCTGCCTTTTAGACGACCAGCTTACAAGTCTATCACCCAAAAGTTGTATACTGCCAGATGTACTACGGCGTGTATCTTGACAACCAGCATGATCCGCATCTGCAAATGCTGTTAGTGCAAAGGAAGAATCCTTCGGATACCAAAGACCCCGATGTACGGTTCCTTTTAGATACCGAAAGATCCTTTTTACTGCATTTAGGTGCTTTTCGGTAGGCCGAGCCTGATACCGGGCACACATGCATATAGCAAATTGTAGGTCAGGTCTACTGGCTGTAAGATAAAGGAGGGTGCCAATCATACCACGATAGTGTGATGGATCTACAGCNATAAAAACTCAGAAAAATATTTTTCACTACTTTTTATAATTAAAAACTATTTCTTAAAATTAATTTAAAAAGCTAAAAATGAAATTTAAAATCTAAAAATGATGAAAAAGATTTTAAACTTTGTAAACCTAAAACTATTTATTCTAAATCTAAAAACTATTTTTTTGTAATTTTCTGAATTAATTTACTATTTTTAAATGATTTTCTAAAATTCTAAACTTTGAAAAATAAAGAAAAATAACAAATAAAGGAGGAAAAATCTAAAAAAATGCAGGAAAGTCCTAAATGTTGTAAGGGTCCTAGGAAAAATAAGCTGGTTAAGCCAGCTTATCGAATAAGCTCTAAAAAGCTACAAATAAGCTGCGAAGTGGTTATAAGAAAAATGGGTGAAAACGTGTATAAGAATATAGACTCTGCAAAGTAAAACGGAAAAGACCCAAGGGAGCTAGTGGTAGAGGAGTATGTGGTTAAAACGTTTGGTGATAAGGGTGAGGTCCCGGGTTCGAGTCTTGCTTACCTAGGACTTCCCCTAATCCCAAATGTTTTTGTTTTTGCTATTTTTTTACAACTTTTTAGAAAAACACTAAATAAGCAATTTTTACAAAAGCACTTTTTTATAGATAAAAAATAAACACGAAATAAGCTGGCAAAAGTGACAGAATAAGCTAAACACTACTAAACCATAAAATGCTAACTGTTTAGCTAATTTAAACCTAATAAGCAAACCAAAAAGAGAATTAAGCTAAAACAGATGATAAGCTATACCTAAGAAGCAATTTTGAATAAAAATAAGCAACCAAATTAAGCTAGAGAGACAGAATCATCAAAAAGCTATGAAACTTAAAGATTTTAAGCTAATAAGCAAATAAGCTCAAATAAACTATAAACTAAAGAGAATAAACTAAAATGGGCTTAATCTAACCTAATAGGCTAAACTAAAACTAGAATAAGCAAAAGCAATAAGCTGATAAGCCTAAATAAGCAAATAGCTTTTTGGCCAAAACTGATAAGCAAAAAAGGGCAAGGGGGCTTTTCTAGCTCAAAAATAAGCTAGCAAAAGGATCCTTATGGCTTAGTGGCTTATACCACTAGGAAGAATGGCCAAAAAGCTATAATAAGCAACAAAGAAAAAGCATTTTGAAATTCAAATAAGCACTTAAAAAGCTTCATAAAAAGGGCATCTCACACAGATTCAACACTTGGACAAATTTATGCAAACTTTTGCAATATTTACAAAACACCAATTTTGAGCTTAAAAATAAGCAACTAAACAGATCCTTATGACTTAACAACCTACAAACAGATTAAGCTTTGACCTCAAAGAGCTTATATCAACAATCAAAAAGTAGTTTCAAATTCAAGATAAGCCACA